>JAWPHD010005040.1:0-172323 GCA_037043455.1 Cyrtodaria siliqua
CCCTACCAATCTTAGTTATAGTCCTCTTGGGAGAAAAGCTCATTTACTGCAGTGTGGGTGCCATAAATCATTCCCACCCACCCCACCCACCCACACTACTAAGTCTTATAGATAGTTGAGATACCCTACCAATCTTAGTTACAGTCCGGAGAAAAGGGCATGGACGTGAGTGCGATCCTGGGAAAGAACAGCCCTTACATGATGGACCTGGAATCTCAGTGAGATTCAGCCATGTCTTTTTTGTTTTTTATATGCAGTACACAGTATCCTGTTAGATATAATTTTAAACTATGCATGTTCTGTTGCAGATTTCAAGATCTCTCAAGTTTATAAAGCAATAATATAAAATAAGCATTTATACATTAAATTCTTACAACAAAAACTGAAACTAATAAAAGCTCATTTACTGCAGTGTGGGTGCCATAAATCATTCCCACCCCACCTGGCGACTGAGCGCGATCCTGGGAAAGAACAGCCCTTACATGATGGACAATGAGATTATGTTTGTTTTTTTATGGTGTTTATGCACTATTCCAAGATCTCAAGTTTATATAGCAATAATATACAAACGAGCATTTACACATTAAATTCTGTATAGACAAAAAAACGAAGCTAATAAATGCTCATTTACTGCAGTGTGGGTGCCATAAATCATTCCCCACCCCACCCCACCCCACCAACACTACTAAGTCTTATAGATAGTTGGGATACCCTACCAATCTTAGTTATAGTCCTCTTGGGGAAAAAAGCCTCATTTACTGCAGTGTAGGTGCCATAAATCATTCCCACCCACCCCACCCACCCACACTACTAAGTCTTATAGATAGTTGGGATACCCTACCAATCTTAGTTATAGTCCTCTTTGGGAGAAAAGCTCATTTACAGCAGTGTGGGTGCCATAAATAATTCCCACCCACACTACTAAGTCTTATAGATAGTTGGGATACCCTACCAATCTTAGTTATAGTCCTCTTGGGGAAAAAAGCTCATTTACTGCAGTGTGGGTGCCATAAATCATTCCCACCCACACTAAAGTCTTATAGATAGTTGGGATTACCCTACCAATCTTAGTTATAGTCCTCTTTGGGAGAAAAGCTCATTTACTGCAGTGTGGGTGCCATAAATCATTCCCACCCACACTAAAGTCTTATAGATAGTTGGGATACCCCTACCAATCTTAGTTATAGTCCTCTTTGGGAGAAAAGCTCATTTACTGCAGTGTGGGTGCTATAAATCATTCCCACCCACACTAAAGTCTTATAGATCGTTGGGATACCCCTACCAATCTTAGTTATAGTCCTCTTTGGGAGAAAAGCTCATTTACTGCAGTGTGGGTGCCATAAATCATTCCCACCCACACTACTAAGTCTTATAGATAGTTGGGATACCCTACCAATCTTAGTTACAGTCCTCTTGGGGAGAAAAAGGACATGGATGTGAGTGCGATCCTGGGAAAGAACAGCCCTTACATGATGGACAATGAGATTATGTTGTTGTTTTTTTATGTTTTTTATGCAGATTCCAAGATCTCTCAAGTTTATATAGCAATAATATAAAACGAGCATTTACACATTAAATTTCTTATAACAAAAAACGAAGCTAATAAAAGCTCATTTACTGCAGTGTGGGTGCCATAAATCATTCCCACCACCACCCCACCAACACTACTAAGTCTTATAGATAGTTGGGATACCCTACCAATCTTAGTTATAGTCCTCTTGGGGAAAAAAGCTCATTTACTGCAGTGTGGGTGCCATAAATCATTCCCACCCACCCCACCCCACCCACACTACTAAGTCTTATAGGTAGTTGGGATACCCTACCAATCTTAGTTATAGTCCTCTTGGGGAGAAAAGCTCATTTACTGCAGTTTGGGTGCCATAAATCATTCCCACCCCAACCACCCACACTACAAAGTCTTATAGGTAGTTGGGATACCCTACCAATCTTAGTTACAGTCCTATTGGGAGAAAAGGGCATGGACGTGAGTGCGATCCTGGGAAAGAACAGCCCTTACATGATGGACCCTGGAATCTCAGTGAGATTCAGCCATGTCTTTTTTGTTTTTTTATGCAGTACACAGTATCCTGTTAGATATAATTTTAAACTATGCATGTTCTGTTGCAGATTTCAAGATCTCTCAAGTTTATAAAGCAATATAATATAAAAGTAAGCATTTATACATTAAATTCTTACAACAAAAACTGAAACTAATAAAAGCTCATTTACTGCAGTGGGGGTGCCATTAATCATTCCCACCCCACCCACCCACACTACTAAGTCTTGATAGGTAGTTGGGATACCCCTACCAATCGTAGTTATAGTCCTCTTGGGGAGAAAAGCTCATTTACTGCAGTTTGGGTGCCATAAATCATTCCCACCCCAACCACCCACACTACAAAGTCTGTATAGGTAGTTGGGATACCCTACCAATCTTAGTTACAGTCCTCTTGGGGAGAAAAGGGCATGGACGTGAGTGCGATCCTGGGAAAGAACAGCCCTTACATGATGGACCTGGAATCTCAGTGAGATTCAGCCATGTCTTTTTTGTTTTTTATATGCAGTACACAGTATCCTGTTAGATATAATTTTAAACTATGCATGTTCTGTTGCAGATTTCAAGATCTCTCAAGTTTATAAAGCAATAATATAAAAGATAAGCATTTATACATTAAATTCTTACAACAAAAACTGAAACTAATAAAAAGCTCATTTACTGCAGTGTGGGTGCCATAAATCATTCCCACCCCACCCCACCCCACCCCACCCCACCCCACCCACACTACTAAGTCTTGATAGATAGTTGGGAATACCCTACCAATCTTAGTTATAGTCCTCTTGAGGAGAAAAAGCTCATTTACTGCAGTGTTGGTGCCATAAATCATTCCCACCCACACACTACTAAGTCCTTATAGATAGTTGGGATACCTTACCAATCTTAGTTATAGTCCTCTTGGGGAGAAAAGTTCATTTACTGCAGTGTGGGTGCCATAAATCATTCCCACCCACACTACTAAGTCTTATAGATAGTTGAGATACCCTACCAATCTTAGTTATAGTCCTCTTGGGGAGAAAAGGGCATGAACAGGAGTGCGATCCTGGAAAGAACAGCCGCTTACATGATGGACCTGGAATCTCAGTGAGATTCAGCCATGTCTTTTTTGTTTTTTTATATGCAGTACACAGTATCCTGTTAGATATACCATTTTAAACTATGCATGTTCTGTTGCAGATTTCAAGATCTCTCAAGTTTATAAACGCAATAATATAAAAATAAGCATTGATACATTAAATTCTTACAACAAAAACTGAAACTAATAAAAGGCTCATTTACTGCAGTGTGGGTGCCATAAATCATTCCACCCCACCCACCCACACTACTAAGTCTTATATGTAGTTGGGATACCCTACCAATCATTGTTACAGTCCTCTTGGGGAGAAAAGGGCATGGACGTGAGCACGATCCTGGGAAAAGAACAGCCCTTTCATGATGGACAATGAGATTATGTTTGTTTTTTTATGTGTTCTATGCAGATTCCAAGATCTCAAGTTTATATAGCAATAATATAAAACGAGCATTTACACATTAAATGTCTGTATAACAAAAAACGAAGCTAATAAATGCTCATTTACTGCAGTGTGGGTGCCATAAATCATTCCCACCCCACCCCACCAACACTACTAAGTCTTATAGATACGTTGGGATACCCCTACCAATCTTAGTTATAGTCCTCTTGGGGAAAAAAGCTCATTTACTGCAGTGTGGGTGCTATTAATGATTCCCACCCACACTACTAATTCTTTATAGATAGTTGGGATACCCTACCAATCTTAGTTATAGTCCTCTTTGGGAGAAAAGCTCATTGTACAGCAGTGTGGGTGTCATAAATCATTCCCAGCCCACACTACTAAGTCTTATAGATAGTTGGGAATACCCCTACCAATCTTAGTTATAGTCCTCTTTGGGAGAAAAAGCTCATTTACTGCAGTGTGGGTGCTATAAATCATTTCCACCCACACTAAAGTCTTATAGATAGTTGGGATACCCTACCAATCTTAGTTACAGTCTTCTTGGGGAGAAAAGGACATGGATGTGAGTGCGATCCTGGGAAAGAACAGCCCTTACATGATGGACAATGAGATTATGTTGTTGTTTTTTTATGTTTTTTATGCAGATTCCAAGATCTCTCAAGTTTAGTATAGCAACTAATATAAAACGAGCATTTACACATTAAATTCTTTATAACAAAAAACGAAGCTAATAAAAGCTCATTTACTGCAGTGTGGGTGCGATAAATCATTCCCACCCCACCCCACCAACACTACTAAGTCTTATGGACTAGTTGGGAATACCCTACCAATCTTAGTTACAGTCCTCTTGGGGAAAAAAGTTTTATTTACTGCAGTGTGGGTGCTATTAATGATTCCCACCCCACCCCACCCCACCTCACTACTAAGTCTTATAGATAGTTGGGATACGCCCTACCAATCTTAGTTATAGTCCTCTTGGGGAGAAAAGCTCATTTACTGCAGTGTGGGTGCCATAAATCATTCCCACCCCACCCACCCACACTACTAAGTCTCTTATAGGTAGTTGGGATACCCTACCAATCTTAGTTATAGTCCTCTTGGGGAGAAAAGCTCATTTACTGCAGTTTGGGTGCCATAAATCATTCCCACCCCAACCACCCACACTACAAAAGTCTTATAAGTAGTTTGGGATACCCTACCAATCTTAGTTACAGTCCTCTTGGGGAGAAAAGGGCATGGACGTGAGTGCGATCTGGGAAAGAACAGCCTCTTACATGATGAACCTGGAATCTCAGTGAGATTCAGCCCATGTCTTTTTTGTTTTTTATATGCAGTACACAGTATCCTGTTAGATATAATTTTAAACTATGCATGTTCTGTTGCAGATTTCAAGATCTCTCAAGTTTATAAAGCAATAAGTATAAAATATAGCATTTATACATTAAATTCTTACAACAAAAACTGAAACTAATAAAAGCTCATTTACTGCAGTGTGGGTGCCATAAATCATTCCCACCCCACCCCACCCCCACCCCACCCCACCCACACTACTAAGTCTTTATAGATAGTTGGGATACCCTACCAATCTTAGTTATAGTCCTCTTGAGGAGAAAAGCTCATTTACTGCAGTGTTGGTGCCATAAATCATTCCCACCCACCCCACCCACCACACGACTACTAAGTCTTTATAGATAGTTTGAGATACCCTACCAATCTTAGTTACAGTCCTCTTGGGGAGAAAAGGGCATGAACAGGAGTGCGATCCTGGGAAAGAACAGCCCTTACATGATGGACCTGGAATCTCAGTGAGATTCAGCCATGTCTTTTTTGTTTTTTATATGCAGTACACAGTTATCCTGTTAGATATATAATTTTTAAACTATGCATGTTCTGTTGCAGATTTCAAGATCTCTCAAGTTTATAAAGCAATAATATAAAATAAGCATTGATACATTAAATTCTTACAACAAAAACTGAAACTAATAAAAGCTCATTTACTGCAGTGTAGTTGCCGATAAATCATTGCCACCCCACCCCACCCACACTACTTAGAGTTGGGATACCCCTACCGATCTCTACCGATCTTAGTTATAGTCCTTTTGGGGAGAAAAGCTCATTTACTGCAGTGTGGGTGCCATAAATCATTCCCACCCACACACTACTAAGTCTTATAGATAGTTGGGATACCTTACCAATCTTAGTTATAGTCCTCTTGGGGAGAAAAGTTCATTTACTGCAGTGTGGGTGCCATAAATCATTCCCACCCACCCCACCCACCCACACTACTAAGTCTTATAGATAGTTGGGATACCCTACCAATCTTAGTTATAGTCCTCTTGGGGAGAAAAGTTCATTTACTGCAGTGTGGGTGCCATAAATCATTCCCACCCACCCCACCCACCCACACTACTAAGTCTTATAGATAGTTGGGATACCCTACCAATCTTAGTTAAAGTCCTCTTGGGGAGAAAAGGGCATGAACGGGAGTGCGATCCTGGGAAAGAACAGCCCTTACGTGATGGACAATGAGATTGTCATGTTTTGTTTTTATGTTTTTCATGCAGATTCCAAGATCTCTCAAGTTTATATAGCAATAATATAAAACGAGCATTTACACTTATAACAAAAAACGAAGCTAATAAAAGCTCATTTACTGCTGGTGGGTGCCCTAAATCATTCCCACCCCACCCCACCCACAATTCTAAGACAGTCTTATAGATAGTTGGGATATCCTACCAAACTCATAGTCCTCTTGGGGTGAAAAGGGCATGAACGGGAGTGCGATCTTGGGTAAGAACAGCCCTTACATGATGGACAATGAGACTGTCATGTTGGTTTTTTATATGTTTTTTATGCAGATTCCAAGTATGTTTTTTATGCAGATTCCAAGATCTCTTTCAAGTTTATATAGCAATAATATAAAACGAGCATTTACACATTAAATTGTTATAACAAAAAGCGAAGCTAATAAAAGCTGATTTACTGCTGTGTGGGTGTTATAAATCATTCCCACCCCACCCACCCACACTACTAAGACAGTCTTATAGATAGTTGGGATATCCTACCAAACTTAGTTACTGTACTCTTTTGGAGAAAAGGGGTATAAAATATTCCAGAAAAAAAGTTGGTGCGTTAGAACTTTGGTTTAGTATAGAATGCATCACTAAATAACTTTCAGGATAAAGATAATCTAAATATATATACTTATACATTAACAATTTTGGTGTCTGTAGTGTTGTTATATCACAGTTAAAAAGTATCACAGTTCAAAAGTATCACAGATAATTCACTTTATCACAGTTACTATTTAAAAAATTATAAGCAGCACAAATTAAAAATTAAAACTCCTACATTGTCTGTTGTCCTCTTTCTTTCTTTTTTTCAGCTTCTTAGATATTTGCTGTGGTTAGTGCTTGTTTCAATCTTCTGTTTCAATATTTAGCGTTGTGTTTTTCTTTTTTATGTCTATAGTTTTTAATGTTGTGATATGCTTAACTCTCAGCTTGAATTCTGTTAGTTTCTTCCTTAAAAATATGTTTGCAATCTCCAGTCCACGATTTCTGGTTTCCAGTTCCTTAATCTTTCTATCCTTTCTCATCTCGGCTCTTGCATTTTGTCCTTGTCGTGGTCGGCCGGCTTGACCTTGATAATCTGGTCTTGCATTGCCAGTTCGGAGTGATCTCCTAGGTGGTGTCACCGGTGTATCTGGTCTTGCATTACCAGTTCGGAGTGATCTCCTAGGTGGTTTATATAGCAATAATATAAGCCTTTTACCCATAAGCGATTATCCAATATTGTGATCAAAAGCTCACCTAATGTTTCGGGTTTAGCGTTACTCCGGATAGTGCACAGCTCTTTTAGTCATCGTCTGAAACATCGCCGTGTTTATATCCGGAGATTGGCATTGTGTTTTTCTGTCTGCTGATTCTGTGTTATCATAAGAAATCTCGCTCCAGATGATGTTGCGATGAACTCCGTTTCGGCATGATCGCGATAGGACGCAGAATATAACTTCTATTTCCCGGCAACAACCTATCCTTGAAAATCGGCAGATCTGTAAGTTAATAACACAAACCCATCCACACATCTAATAAGACAGTCTTATAGAAAGTCCGGATATCCTTCCAAACTTAGCTACAATCCTCCTGCGGAGAAAAGGGCATGGACGTGAGTGCGATCCTGGGACAGAACGGCCCTTACACGATGGACAACTGCAATCTCAAGTGAGATTCAGTCATGTTTTTTATGTAGATTCCAATAAATTAAAGAAATACCTTGACAGATTGCGCAGAAGTGTGCGCTGCGCGCAGCGCACACTTCTGCACGCGCAATCTGTCAAGGTCAAGGTCAAATGCCCCCGAGCCCCAGTGAAATCTGAGAGGTTCTGGCCTACCCCCTGGCCCCACAAATAAATTAGAATAATACCTAACTTATCGTGCCCCCTAATCCATTATGGCCCCCAAGCCCCCATTGTGGACTGTCCCAAAAATGGTAATAAAAGGAAAACAACACTTAGGTAAATGGTAGAGATATACCAGATGAATTTTAATGATATTTCTTATATGGTACAGAAGCATTTATAACATACAAAGCATTACAACAACACATACTACCAACAAATGGATCAATAAGTGTCAAACATTCAGTACAAAACATTTCATGATCACACAAATATGTAGGAACAATCAATTTATCGGCTCTTCTATCAGCCTTGCTAGCCTTTATGGCTATTCTATCTCCTTCAGGAGGAAAGTCTACAACATGATATATGCGTTCAATGTTATCTTCAGTAAATGTTATTTTAACAAAGTAATATATGAGTTCCTTAACCTCTCCACAATAGGTAAACAAACACCTTTCATTATGTGTAAAGTCCATATTATAAGGCAATAGCCCACTAGCTTGACTTGCAATGATAAAGTTATAGCTTTGACGGTTCTTCCTCAGATAGAAACTGGCATTCCAAAACTGGAGCCGATTCTTCCTCCACCTTTTCTGCAAAGATACCATCATACAGATCTATTAAAATCTCAAACAGATCCTCCAAAGCCGTATTTTTATCAACACAATCATGCTGATGCAAAGCTCTCATAACCTTAACAAAGTACATGTAATCTGGACGCATTTTCTTCTGGATCAGCGTTAAGCCCGGGAAGCCATCCTCTCTAGTTTGCATATGGTAGGATAGTACCCTAGCATTCATAGAGTCTAGCTGCTCGGCCTCCAGAATATCAAAGATATCCCTGTTGTGACACATGAACCAAACTATCCTGTGATTTATGGTTACAGCAGCTTTGCCCTTGATCTTAATATCCCTACTCTTCTCATTGTCCATGACATCCTTTAGTTCTTCGAACTTCTCAGGTGTCAACCTCATCTCATTTACTACCATACAATTGCTCTTCACTGCAGCTGAAAAGGCAAAGTTCTCATCAGTAGTCCTACCTAATGTCAGTAGGGCACCAATGGTTTTCTCTACCCATGCAGTCTTGCCAGTGTTACTGTCTCCCCAGAATCTCATACATGCATATTTATTACTACCTGCACCAGAAAACAATTCATATAATTCACATAAGAAATACAAGAATCCATTGTCAGACACAGCATCTCCCCATTCCTCAAACTCACTCTTTGTCTGAGCCAATGTCATAACCTCTGAATCAGACGGATATTTCTGTCCCCAATCAGTTAGGTCATTGATATTGTCCCAGATATCTAGAACACAGGAGTTCACACATTCCAAGGTTGAATTAACCTCCGCTCTCAAGCTCTTGTTATATTTGAGCTTCTTCATATACTTAACATCTGCAGGGTCAGTTGTCTTAGACCTCAAGTATTCCTCTACAGTCTTAGACTGTGTCCTAGTACATGCACATGCACATTCTTTCACCAATAGCTCTCTCTCATTCATCTCTACTTTAGCTACTTTAACCTTTGGACCTTCGTCCATTTCATCAAACATTGATCTCTTTCTAGTCCCACCCCCAAACATATCAAGTACAACATCATCCTCTACCTCAATTTCAGCATCACTATAATCCTCACAAGAATCCATGACATCAGGATACAACTGCCTTAATTTCATGTCACTTTCGTCATCATGTCCCCCAGCTTTTCCAAACATGGGTTCATCCTCCTCGGAATCGTCGTCCTCGGCATCACATCCACAGTTGGCCGGCAGGTCAACTTTAGTACGCATACTTCCTTTCCAATTGGCTAATGCAGTTGGTGTCCTGGCGCCGATAAGCAGTCTGCCCGGCTGGTGCAGATACTGCAGGGTAGCCTGAAGTTGTTCCATGCTCCCTTTTCCTCTAATAGCCTTCAACAGAAAGCCATTCTTTTTCGCCACTTTCCTTAATAAGTTCAGAGAAGAGATAGCAGACATGTGTCCCTTGTATGAGCAAATCATATGATAATGGGGATAGGTGGCCCCAGATGCACCGTTCTTGTGGAACACCAATGTGGTATTCAATTCCTCAGTAGCGAATACTATCTTCACTTTATTTAAAATATCCAATAGACCCTTATGTCTGTCCTTCAGGTAATCCAATTTATCTTTGATTGTTTTCACACATGTTGCAACGTGTTTGTCATATTCCCCTTCTGGCAGATATGCATCATATTTGTCTCTTTTATTCAGTTTTCCTTGCGGCTTTAGGTAGCCTACCCTGATACCGCGCGCGGATGTCTTCAATTCTGGTTGTACTGGCACTAGCGTGAGCTGGTGATAGTCGGCGGGGGTCATCATCTGGAATGGTCAATTGAGGTTTCAAATGAGATCCATCGAGAAAAACAGTTACAGAATTACTTTCCTCAATAGGGGCAAGTTCAGCTTCTCTACCAACCCTCCCAATAATCAATGGTAATGCACTTGTAATTAAATTGACAGCATACCCTGGCAACTTGGGGAGGAAGTAGTCTAGACCCTTTTCAACACCAACCTCAACCCCCCTTATCAACATACTACTGTACCAATGTTCATGATTCTTTTGTGACCTGCTTCTAGTACCAGTGAGAAAGATACCTTGGCAACTGAGAGGCATGAAGCGGCCTTGGCCTGTTTCAACATGGCCGATAGGAATATCATCTGTGACAATAGCTGGAATGAAGTCCAGAAATAGCTTATCATTTTCCCAATAACCTTGAGCTGCAATAGCTCGATTGCCTGGAGCATTGTCCCCACCATTGATATGAGTAGTGAACCTGGGGGACCTATTGAGAATAGTATGGTCAACATCCCATAACTGTACAGACTGTGGATAGTGGAACATATCAGTGGTCACAGCTTGTGGCAGACTCCAATGGGCATAGAGTATGGTATCCATGTATTGTTTACTTAAACTGGTCGCAGTCATATTGTTTTTCCCTCCAATTCTATCAAATGTGGAGTATATGAACATGAACCATTCATCATCACTATAATCATACATAACGTATAGTTCATTCTTGTCATGTGGCTGTTTAAACCAGATTGTAATGTTATTCTGAAAATGTTCTATTGGACTATGTTCATTGTCCCAGACCCATTTGGGTTCCGAAGGTTTATCCGGGAATAGCTCAGTGTGAGGATAGTGGCGATATTGGATATTAGACTCTTGTACAGTATGGTCTGGCATATTTACCTGAAAGTAGAGAATGACCATCATCAGGACCATCTGTGTCGTCGGGAGAACCATAAGTTCTGGCAAAGGCAGTTTGGTAGTTTATAATTTCTCTAGTAAACGCCAATGGATTGTATGATGGTGTTTGGACATGATACCACGGATCATGTGGCACATTAGCTGGTACCACCAACTTTTTCTTATTGTACACCTGAACAAAGGTCTTATACTTCCTAGGATGTATTAAGTAGCTACTGGTATACTCTACTAGCAGCTCCCCTAAGAACCTCATAGGTTCATCCCATCCAACATGAGTTTTGATCTTGATCAGATGTATATCTGGGGGGTGCATGTAATTTCGGTTTTCACCGGTGAATGAGTTGGACTCAATATTTCCTGGCAGTTGACCAGATAGAATCCATGGGGAGTAGGGAGTTGTGGTCATGGCATTATCTGCAGCACCTTGAGCAGTATGTGCTACAAGATATTTGCGTCCTGAATCTGTATGCCATGTATGGGATTTGATATTAGTCCCAGCCTCAATGTATTCTATTGGGTAACCCTCCAGCATATTAACGCTGCCCAGATTGTCTACTGATTGGTCATTGGCTAGTAGCTCTTTTTGCATGTTTACAAATTGTAACTCACACGGGGGTAGCATACCATCTTCCTTTTTCTTGGGTCTACTGCAAGTCCAGCCCTTGTTAGGGTCTTGGAGAGTAGATAGGACAGGTTGATCTTTCTGTTTGATTACAGATTTGTGGAGTTCTCCACTGGTGTCAGAAAGTATCTCTAACAAGGGGTGGGATACCATTTGGTTCCCTAAAGCAACAGCTCCTTGAACAGCCTTTACCTCATGGTAGGTAGGTTGATAGGACAATATTTTGTAACCATATGACAGAGGAGTAATGGCTTCAGCATTACATGTCATCTCTTGCCAATCCCCTGGGGTAACAGCGGCCTTATCATTAAAGTATGGGATAATATGATAGCCATCATCTTGTCTAACATGGTCACCCTGAGCATATGCCCCTATACCAGGCTTTGACAGTACATACTGATAGAACTTGCGTGCACAATGTTTTACATATGGTTTATGGGATTCCCCATTTAAATTTAAGCCAGAATGGCCAGTGTCAGATGGAGCAGGAGCCGTAGCAGATTCTGCAGTACCAATAGTAGCCATAATAATACTCACGGTTGTATATTTCCTTTAGTCCAAATAATACACTCAAAAGTTCTCTCAAGTCTCTATTCCTTTCGGTATGTCACTTTGTTGAGAACTGTAAGATAATGAAGAATTCGCTGCCTTATATACATATTTGATTACCCTTACATTATTCAAAAAGTCTTGTTTAAGATTAGGGGATAGAGCGTTATCAAAAGAAAGATCATTTTTCATTTTGTGAATATTTCTTTTAGATTATCAGACATTTTGACAATTTTCTTTTACAATTTAAGACAAAAAATAAATGACGCAGTATGTACAACAGTTTGATTTACAAAGCAATAAACATTACATTGCATATTTACAGTTTTCACAGTTTTCAATTAGTCCATTTTCACTCGATTCCAATTTTCACATGTATGGCTCAATGGCACACACAATATCAATCTTTACCACGGGTAACAGCATCTTAGCCAAGGCAGTGTCTTTTCTCACGTACACTGGTCGCATGAAGTATCGTGGCAACACCCTCATTGGAAAAGAAACTTGGATACCTTTCCCGTATTTATTAATCTAATAATTCCAGTTCATGCACAGAGGAAGCTTTTAAAGCTCATTTTTAGATAAGATTACAGTCTTCAGTTTCAAAAACATACCGTATTTTACTGTGTATAGTGCGCACCCGTGTATTTTACGCACCCCCACTTCTGAGAGGTCAAAACTGGGGTAAAAAAGTTGTTTCCGTGTATATCGCGCATCAAAATATTATGCTTTTTCAGATAAAGGTGAAAGTCATTGGTGAAGAAACATGAACAGAAGAAGCTTTTCATTTGTATAACGCATATTCAGACTGTGATTTATAGTAGTAATAGTGGTAAAATAAACTAGTGGGAGGGGTGTGGGTGTGTTTATTTATTTGTGTTGACAATTTTTGAGATATTCTTTTTCAAGAATATTGGTAGCCCTGAAAAGGACTGTTTTATTTTGGCTCTAAAAGGTGCTGTTTAGTCATGTCCGCTGAACCCTTCAAATTCTGTATCGTCGTCACTAGCGTTGCTGTTGTCGTCGCATGCGTCCACTCTCCCTCCCTGAACTCGACCGAATAAAATGCGTCGTTGTCGTCTTCGTCATCGCGGTTGCTGTCGTCTGCTCATATGTCTTCTGTTGTCTGGCGTGGCTGTATGCTTTCGTTCCAAAGTGCGTCGTCCTCTGTTCCGTCCAGGTTGTTGGATATGCTGCATTTCATAAAGGAGTGCTGGATGATGCTCATGTCGATCTCCTCCCATGGCATATGTCCACTAGCTCGACCTACCGCATTTTCCCACCCTTTGTGCATGTGTGCTTGTCTCCGCTGTACCAATTATTCCAATTCCGCATCATGATGGTTTTCATTGGTTTGTTGATGGAGACGTCAAGTGCTTGCAGTATACAGGTCATGCCGCCGGGAATAATGGCCAGAGTCGTGTTGTATTCTTCCAAAAGATGCTTCGCGTTGTCCGACTTGTGGCAGCGGAAGGAATCCAACACAAGGAGTGATTTCTTAGTCCGGGCCCCTGAACGTTTGCACCAGACGGTCTTGATCCAGTCCTTGGTTAAGGCATCATCCATCCACCCTTGGCTTGGCAGCGAACGAGGATCCCTTTTGGCCAGATCGTGCCTTTAGGTAGTGTTTTCCTCTTGAATATGACGTAGGGCGGCAGCTTCCCTCCGTCGGCGGTGCATGTCAGCATAACGGTAAACCGGTTCTTCTCGTTCCCCATCGTATTGATGGTCACATTATTTGCACTTCTTGTATTGACGGTTGTAGCATAGGGTAGGTCAAATGTCATGGGCGTCTGGTCCGCATTGCCAATCTAATCTAGGTCGAACCCTTTGATCTTGCGCTGCTTGATGATGTAACGCTGGAATGAAGTCAGCTTGTCCTCGAAGTCTTCAGGTAGCTTTTGAGCGATGTGGTGTCTGTAAAGATCAAGGTCAAATTGAACCGATATAGTGGCTAGTTTTGATGACAATCGTTGTTGTAAAGTGCGCTCGAATATTTCTGCAGCAGACTGTAGGCGTATATTTGATACCAATGGACACAAATACGAGTTTACAAGTTCATTTGGAATATGGCAAACCGGCTCCCATGTGGTCTCTTGTGAGTGATATCCTGCCCACTTGATCAACATGAATATGCCTTGAAAAGAATGAAAAATACAATGAAATGTCTATTTTTTCATATAGTTAGTTTTTGCGAAAAAAATATTTATGGAGACGTTTTACAATGACTTACGCTACCAGTGTAAAAACTGAAACTAATATAAAGCTCATTTAATGCAGTGTGGGTGCCATACATCATTATCACCCCACCCACACTACTAAGTCTTATAGATAGTTGGGATACTCTACCAGACTTAGTTACAGTCCTCTTGTGAAGAAAAGGGCATGAACAGGAATGTGATCCTGGGAAAGAACGATGGACAACTGGAATCTCAGTGAGATTCAGTCATGTCTTTTTTGTTTTTTATGCAGTACACAGTATCCTGTTAGATATAATTTTAAACTATGCATGTTCTGTTGTAGATTCCAAAATCTCTTAAGTTTATTTAGCAATAATATAAAATAAGCATTTACACATTAAATTCTTACAACAAAAACTGAAACTAAAAAGCTCATTTACTGCAGTGTGGGTGCCATAAATCATTCCCACCCCACCCACCCACACTACTAAGTCTTATAGATAGTTGGGATACCCTACCAGACTTAGTTATAGTCCTCTTGGGGAGAAAAGGGCATGAACAGGAGTGCGATCCTGGGAAAGAACAGCCCTTACATGATGGACAATGAGATTGTCATGGTCTTTTTATATATTTTTTATGTCGATTCCAAGATCTCTTTCAAGTTTATATATCAATAATATTAAAAAAGCATTTACATATTAAATTCTTATAACAAAAACTGAAGTTAATAAAAGCTCATTTACTGCAGTGTGGGTGCCATAAATCATTCCCACCCACACTAAAGTCTTATAGATAGTTGGGATACCCTACCAGACTTAGTTATAGTCCTCATGGGGAGAAAAGGGCATGAACGAGAATGCAATCCTGGGACAGAACGGCCCTTACACGATGGACAACTGGAATCTGTGAGATTCACTCATGGTTTTCTTTATGCAAAGTTGACTAGAACAAGTTTATGAATTACTTTCAGTTAACTGAGTTTATGGTTATTATTGGATACATATAACTTCTAAAGATCTGGCATATGTTTTAATGATTAAAATAACTTTTACGTCGCGGATCATCCCATATTGTGATCAAAAGCTCGCCCTTTTGACCGGGATTTAGTGTTACTCAAGATGGTTCATAGCTCTTCCATCATTGTCTGAAACATCGCCAAGCGTCTGCATGTTTATATCGGGTGATTGGCATTGTATTTTTCTGTCTGCTGGTTCCGTGTTGTCATAAGTGAAGAAATCTTACTCCAGGTGATGTCGCGATGAACTGGGCGTTGGCCTGATCATGATAGAACACGGAATAGAACTTCCATTTCCCCGCAACAACATATCCTTGAAAATCGATAGATCTGTGATTTAATAAAGCAAAACCCTCCCATACCTCTAATAAGTCTTGTAGACATTCGGGATAACCTACCCAACTTAGTTATAGTCCTCTTGGGGAGAAAAGGGCATGAACGGGAGTCCGATCCTGGGAAAGAACAGCCCTTACATGATGGACAACTGGAATCTCACTCGGATTCAGTCTTGCTTTTATTTTTTTATGCATACACAGTATCCGGCTGAATATAGTTCCAAACTATGCGTGTTCCATTACAGATTCCAATATCTCAAGTTTATATAACAATACTATTAAAAAAAACACTCATTTACACATTAAATTTTTACAACAAAAACTGAAACTAATAAAAAGCTCATTAACTGCAGTTTGGGTGCCATAAACCTAAGGGTCCATAGATTTACCAGAAAACACCATAGAATAACCAGAAAATGTTTTTTTTGTAACTGTAATTCACTAATAATACACTATATTATTAGCTAAGTTAGAGTATAGTTTATTGAACATTATGTATAGCTTATTGAACATTTGCTGTAAAAGAAATTCTGGGCTCATTCTGCACCATGGAAAACAATCGGGACTGGTACAAACAATTTATTTGCGTCCTCATCGTCAAGAGACTTTATTTTTTGCATTGTATTCGCGAAATATTTCCGCTATATTATTTTTTTTAAACATTTAGACGTTCAGTCGTCTTCGCTGTTTCTGTCGTCTGCTGATATGTCTTCTGTTGTCTGGCGTGGCTGTATGCTTTCGTTCCAAAGTGCGTCGTCCTCTGTTCCGTCCAGGTTGTTGGATATGCTGCATTTCTTAAAGGAGTACTGGATGATGCGATGATCTCCTCCCAGGCTTCAGCGATCCACTGGCATATGTCCCACTAGCTCTACCTTCCGCATTTTCCCGCCCTTTGTGTATGTGTGCTGGTCTCCACTGTACCAATTATTCCATTTCCGCATCATGATGGTTTTCATCGGTTTGTTGATGGAGACGTCAAGTGGTTGCAGTATACAGGTCATGCCGCCGGGAATAATGGCCAGAGTCGAGTTGTATTCTTCCAAAAGATGCTTCACGTCGTCCGGCTTGTGGCAGTGGAAGGAATCCAACACAAGGATAAGGGACGATTTTTCACACAATTTATTGAAATTTTACAACAAATATGCAAACATTTTATACAAAAACAAGCTTCATAATACACTTTATTCATTTATAATTCGAATTCAGTCTTCTGGTTTGTTTGTATTCTGATGTCTGGGTGTTGGTTATTATTACCCTCGTGGTAACAGGAGGGATTTGCATGTCGGCTTTGTCCCCCCAGAGTTTTACACAGATGACGATACTGTCGTCATTGTTATTGGCTAGGTAGACAAGTCGTCTCACAGACTTTTCCGCGGTTAGGATCTTTGAAATCTGTAAGAATGGTAATACATGATGAAATCTACTTACATGAAAATGCATTATAGCAATATCATACAATTTTCTGTCTCGGTGTCTGTTTGTCGTCGAGGTTTTTCTTCCCTGACATCGATTTTCTGCAGTTCTTTATATTGTTTCCTTATATTGTTCGCACCCCCCTTTCGGAAACCGTAAAAGTGGTTAAAAAACTGCATACTATACAAGGTAGTTTCGAACCCTGGCCTTATATAAATAATATTTTGACCAAACTTCACGTGTATGATCCTTAAATGAATGCTTTTTAAATTTTTTAAAATTAGGTCAGAGCGACATCCAAGATGGCCATTATTACCATATATGGTCGAAACTTTTAAAATGATCGCCAATGCCTAGACTATCAAGTTTGTTCAAATGACCGTGCCCTGGGGATCCAAAGTTTGTATATTGAGATTTTGCATGTTTTTCATAGACTTATATAGGAAAAAAATTGAAAAAATCTCTGAAACCACAAGGCACAGAGCTTTCATGTATTACATGTAGCATCAGCTTATTGTCCTCGACTAAGTTTGTTCAGATATGGGTGGGGAGGAGCCCATGCCCCAATATGGGTGAAGTATGAATAAGGTGCATAATGCTATGAGAAATCCCAAACCAAAATTATAGATATATACAACAGCTTACACGCAAACCTCGATCTGCCTTTATTGAACATGGGAGCCCAGAATTTGTAGAAGACAAAATTACTTACACAACCCTTTACAACACTATAAGGAAACGAAATTCCCAAATTTAGTTGGTCTAGGACAAGCAATGTAAGAGATATAGACCTGTAAACACAGCTTACACGCACAATTTGATGTGAAATGAGACATATTCAGAATTTGGTTTCCATGGGAGCCCAGGGGTTACAGAAACCAGGGGTCAGTTTTACATAGACATATAATTATACGGGAAAACCTTTTAAAAAATCTTTTCTGAAACTGCAAGAGTCAAAGGTTTAATATTTTGTATTTACACTCAGCTTATCGTCCTCTACCTAAAAGTGTCGGAGGTTTAATATTTTGTATTTATCATCAGCTTATGGTTCTCTACCAAGTTTGTTCAAATGGTGACCATGGAGTCAAATTTGGCACTGTCCCCGGGATCACACATTTTACATAGACTTATATAGGGACACATAGACTTATATAGGGACAAACTTAAAAAATCTGCGAAACTACAAGAGCCAACAGTTTAATATTTTGTATTTACGCTCAAATATGGTCCTCCACCAAGTTTGTTCAAATGGTGACCCTGGGGTCAAATTTGACCCCTCCCCTGGGTCATGTGTCAAACCTTGTTCGAGTGTTTATATTAATGAACGTTTGACTTGTTTTAAAGCTAGCCAAACTTGAACCAAATACATCCCTGCCACTGTATCTTGGTAATTGGAGACACTTGATAAAAAACTAGTAATCCTCCTATCCACCCCACCCCACCCACCCCACCATGGACACCATATAGCAAGTAGAGCGATACAGGCCCTCTTGGGCCTCTTGTTTTGAAATATCAGTTGAAGAGGGACATGGATCTGTGTGAGATTCAGTCTTACTGGAGGATGAGATGTCCTACCATTCCTAGTGATTCTAATCTCTGTAGGGAGAGGGACATCATGGATCTCAGTGAGATTCAGTCATACTGGAGGATGAGATATCCTACCATACCTGGTGATTCTAATCTCTGTAGGGAGAGGGACATTATGGATCTCAGTGAGATTCAGTCATACTGGAAGATGAGATATCCTACCATACCTAGTGATTCTAATCTATGTAGGGAGAGGGACATCATGGATCTCGGAGAGATTCAGTCATACTGGAGGATGAGATATCCTACCATACCTGGTGATTCTAATCTCTGTAGGGAGAGGGACATCATGGATCTCCGTGAGATTAAGTAATAATGGAGGATGAGATATCCCTCCATACCTGGTGATTCTAATCTCTGTAGGGAGAGGGACATCATGAATCTCAGTGAGATACAGTTGTACTGGAGGATGAGATATCCTACCATACCCGGTGATTATAATCTCTGTAGGGAGAGGGACATCATGGATCTCAGTGAGATTCTCAGTCATACTGGAAGATGAGATATCCTTCCATATCTGGTGATTCTAATCTCTGTAGGGAGAGGGACATCATGGATCTCAGTGAGATTCAGTCCTACTGGAAGATGAGATATCCTTCCATACCTGGTGATTATAATATATGTAGGGAGAGGGACATCATGGATCTCAGTGAGATTCAGTCATACTGGAAGATGAGATATCCTACCATACCTGGTGATTCTAATCTCTGTAGGGAGAGGGACATCATGGATCTCAGTGAAATTTAGTCATACTGGAGGATGTGATATCCTACCATACCTGGTGATTCTAATCTCTGTAGGGAGAGGGACATCATGGATCTCAGTGAGATTTAGTCATACTGGAAGATGAGATATCCTACCATACCTGGTGATTCTAATCTCTGTAGGGAGAGGGACATCATGGATCTCAGTGAAATTCAGTCATACTGGAGGATGTGATATCCTACCATACCTGGTGATTCTAATCTCTGTAGGGAGAGGGACATCATGGATCTCAGTGAGATTCAGTCATACTGGAGGATGACAAGGGCGGATCCAGGATTTGAGGTTAGGGGGGGCGCACAATAATTTTTAAGTAAAATTACCATTATGTAGTAAACCAAAACCGTCGTACATATATAACCTATATAAATAATAAACAGAAATACATACTGATTTATCAGTCATTCATTTATAACTTTGCGTGTGTTGTTCATGACAATGGGTTGATCAATAACATTTTCCTTGGATGTTTTCTGGCAAACATGTCTATTATTTGATCTACATCAATATAAATATCTTTGTGTATGTACATTAACACTAGAGCGTTAAATCGGTCCTCGCTCATAGTACTTCTCAACTTGTTCTTTATGAACTTCATTGACGAATTCGCTCTCTCAACACTGCTAGATGTTACCGCAACCAATGCCATCAAACTCAATATTTTGTGGATATTTGGGTACATCAAGCAATCACAGTTTTGGTCGGACAATGTGGATACTATATCTGTTGGTTTATTATCTTGGTTGTCCCATAGGTGTTTCCATAATGTCACTTCTTGTTTAAACGTAGATGGTGACATCAGATCATCCTTGTAATAGGTGAATATCATGTCAATCGATTCCTCATTTAAGGCCGCAAGGTTAGACGGTATCAAATGAAGTGCGCGTACAGCCTGCCTCGCTAAGGTTCCAAATCTTGAGCTTACTTCAGAAACCATTGAATCTAGAAATGGAATGTAAACCGCGCGTTTATAATACTCACTAGCAGTGGATGCTGGTACATTGTTCCTCTGGGTCTGTCGAATACATAGTCTCGGTAGTTCTATTGTAGATATATTTGCAAGTTTTGCCATGTTACATGCTTGCTCGAAAACGCGCTCGTATTCAGTATCGTCCTGTCTCGCATTCAATACTACAGTCTTAACACTCTCTATCATATCAAATGCTTTAACAATATCCAAAGCAGTGCCTTGCAATTTTCTGGAAATACCACTGAAATAGCCGAAAAAGTGGTGCACAATCGTAAATGTAACTATAAAGGTAGGACTGGTTATGCTTTTCAACAAACCGTTAGCATCAACTACCGCTTTAGTATCCCAACCTCGCTCGTGTAACGAAATTGCTTCTAAGCACATTATGAGAGCTTCATACATTAATTCAAAGTCATCTAAACACGTATGTTTTTCCACCCACCTTGTTTCACAAAATAATTTGAATTTTTTCTTCTTGATATTTTCACCGTCGGCTTTGTTCTTGTTGCAGTCTGAAATGGCCTCTTCGAGTCGCCTACTTCTTTTTGGTGAATACTTGAAGAATATTCCTAGTTGTTTTATAGAATCAAGCATTATGTGGACTTCTTTAAGTTTACAACTTTTACAGAGAACCAGGTTTAAGTCATGACAAGAACAGTAGTGGTATATTGCTCTTGGGGATAGTTGGGCGAATCTAGCGGCAAACCCTTTAGTTTTACCAGACATGTTACCTGCTCCGTCCATTGTTTGGGATCGGCACAATCCAATATCTAAGCCAACGCTCTCCAGACTTTGAACAACACTGTTGCAAATCGCTTCTCCTGTTACTTCTTCACACGCCACGAAATCAATCAACCGCTCAACAGGCTTACCATTCACCATGTACCGTAATACAATGCCAAGGTTTTCCCAATTATTGGAGTCTGTACATTCGTCGCACTGTATCCCATAATACGGTCCAATGTCTTGATCTTTTATTTCTTCAACTATATGTTTTTGAATGAAGTCTTGAATGCACAGTAACAAATCGTTTTGTGTCGTTTTTGATGTATAAGTTGCATTTTTAGCACATGACTGAAGGTGTTCTTCTAGGATTTTGTCCCCGGCACCGATACGAAAGTTAAGCAACTCCTTAAAGTTTCCAATGTGCATACTTTTCTTGTCAATATTGTCATCGTCAATTGTCTTCGCGTCATCTCTATGGGACCTTAATGCAATACCTTGGCGTCCACAAAACACAAGCGTACTGACTATCGATTTTAAGATTCTTTTATTTGCCAAGATCTTATCTTCCGAGCCTTCGGTAATGATAACGTCAATTCGTTTGATGTGTTTTTGTAACAATCTATAAATGCACCAAGTCTGCTCATGGAACTCAAGTGATATGCACATACCGAATGTTCCTTTAAGTCTGATGTTGCATCTTTCCAGTTACAAAATGGTTCAGTAATTAACTTTTTACTTCTACGGTGATCTTTGTCAGGGAATAAAACACACGCCAAGCAGAACAAGCCATCAGCCAAGGTCGAATAGCTTATAAAACTGAAAGTTTTGAACCAATCTCTATTGCAGAAACGTTTCATAACACCATCTTTTTTACGTTTATCTTTATATAGTTTTGGTGGGAAAATGAAATTGGCACTTGGCTCCCTGTTTGAAATAAAAGCAAACTTCTCATCGTCTGTAAGAATGTTAGTGTCACAATGGCTTATATCAGGTAATGGGGGTTGTATCGGGACATCATAATTAGGAATCTGAAATGAGAATAAAGGAGTGCGATCTATTAAAAGCATACTATAAAGATCCTATCATAATAATAGCAAGAAATCCCTGAAGACTGTAACGCTGGATTGACCTCCGAAATCGACAATGAAAATTTTGACGGACAGTCACAGACAGACAGACATACAGACAGACATACAGACAGACAGACAGACAGACAGACAGACAGACATCACCAATCTATAAACCGAAATCGCTTGAGCTATCTGGCCAACAATTCAAAGCTCCTACAATCATCGAAGTAGCCATGGGTGCTAATGCCAAGCTATAGAATTAATATTTTACTATAATTGTATTAACGCTACCGACAGTGTTTTTTAAAAGTAGTTGCATATTAAACTTACGCATAAATATATTTGTTTTAAAGCACGGTTTAGTTTGTTTGCAATCGGAAAAAAGTACATCAAATTACCCGGTATATGTATTTTGTAGCGACGTTGCAGTACACCGTTGACAATCTTATAAGATTTATGGAAAATCCCGTTTTAAATTATGAATTATTATTAAACTACGACGATTTTAATTAAACAAAGTAATGTTCTGACCATAAAAGTGCTATTATAACTTTATAAGGCATAGGACAATGGTGAAACAAAATCAAATTTATTAATAATGAATATCGTGATCGGTCACTTTATAATATTATTTTTCTAACGACGTTACGTTGTGTTTTGTTTTGAACACACTAGTTTCATATATGAAAACGCTCAAAGATGGCTGTACATGCCTTTATCCTCCTATTTTTCTTTCTTTATTAATCAAAGTAACGGAATGTGCAAATAAAGATCTTTAGCTAGCCAGGATATTTTATTACTCAGTTTTAAAATAAATGAATTTATTTTTTTTCGTCTAATATTGTACATACTCTTGAATCCTGGTCCGCCGCCAAGGGTGCCATACAAGCATTGGTTGCTGCCTCCGGATCGATATTGCCTGTTTCCAAGGTCACCGTTCTCGCGTAAGTAGGGTCGGCTTCCGGATTGGCACTGCCTGTTTCCGTGGTAACCGTTCTCGCGTTAGTAGGGTCTGCTTCCGGATCGGCATGGCCTGTCTCCATGGGAACCGTTCCCTCATGAGTTATATCTTCAACAAGACCGTCATTATGTACGAGGGCCGTTGATGACCTGGTTTATAGAATTAATTCACTAAACATATGTTAACCTACGTACACAATTATAGGCTAGCTGTACACAATTATTGCCGTTCATGATTATTAAAAGAATGCAAGAAATATATAAAGCTTCACAATCAATGAGTGTAGAAACCACTACCATCCTTACAAGGAATTGCCTTCGACATACATTTAAAAAACAAAACAAACAGTTTGAATATCATAAGAAGTAGATTTTTTTTATTAAGTCATTTGATTAAAGGTAATGTGTGGTCGTTTTAATAATCTCATATAACAGGAAATATGTCACATGTAATTATAATGTTTTAATTATGATGTGTTTCTTGTACAGTAAAATATGATATTTAGCAACTTTCCCGTGAGAAATCTAAAAAGAAAAGACACTATAATATTTGTTATTGTAATTTGAGAAAGTAGCATTGTTACATACCTCAATGAAAGTGCTGTTACTTCAAACTGGAGGTCACTGGACGATAGAGAATGTGACAGATCTTTGATATATTCTACCAGGTGTTGGATTCCTTTCGTCTTAATTACAACTGCTTTGCCATCAGGTACACACAGGCCCTGTTTGTCACGACTATGGGAATCCAAGGAGACGAAATATGACCCATCCTCTGTTTGCTTTATTCCTAGTGTCGATCCAGGGTTATTTCCAAGAGTTAGAAAAGCTTTGTCAGATTCCATAAAACATTTCTCCAGAGCAGAAGACAAACAAAACGCCAAAGCATTTTCGTCATCATAAGTGTGTGAGACCATTCCACTCCTTGGTTCAAATACTCGTAAATCAAACGTTCTGTCTTTAAAACAAATTGAAGGCAGTTCAGTTACCATCAAGAACTGTTCTGCTGTTGTTATGGAACCATGTAGTTCTGTCCCCCTTTCTAAAACGCTGTCAACTTCTTTTGAAGTTTTTGGATATCCATCAAGACATAAAAAGGACAAGGCTATACAGGTACATTGACTACCTCCGTCTTCAATATCTCCTTGGTGGCAGGCTCCTTCACAGACCAATCTACAAATTTATGAATAAAAATAGAATTGTTTTACGTAAGATTGGAGCCCTGATAATAAAAATATTGATAAGTTAAAAGTATAGAAAAAAATAAAAATATTGCCGGAACTGGGAATAGAACTCGGATCGCCTGATTACAAAGCGAGCTAGTCATCCACTGGACGACA
Source organism: Cyrtodaria siliqua (assembly GCA_037043455.1). NCBI lineage: Eukaryota > Metazoa > Mollusca > Bivalvia > Adapedonta > Hiatellidae > Cyrtodaria > Cyrtodaria siliqua. The sequence continues at coordinate 24,701 of JAWPHD010005040.1, forward strand.
CAGCCATAGTACTGTTCAGTGTATCATTTAATTATTAATCATATAATTGAGCGAGTTCCAAACTGACTCTAATTCATTAATAGTTTATTGAGATTTGGAGGGAAGGACCGCATGTTTATGACAAATAATAATCAGCAATAATTATATAAATATAAAACAATTAATTTGTTACTGACCGCTTATGTTTCTGATCAACATGCTGGCTGAAAAACGCATCCAACGTGCGTTGACTTTCAAATTTTGCGCGTTTAAAACTTTTTGGCCGACTCGCTGCCATTATTTGTTTACACACTTTCAAGAGTAGCCGAATGGGGAAAAATATAAAAAACGGAAATTTGAAGACCGAAAATTGCGGAAATAAACGATTTTGCTTCTTAAAAAGTATCCGATGTTCGCTCTAGCAAATTGTAATGCCGTTGGACAAGAAATAAACTAGCCAAGGTTTAAATTTAAAAATGCATTCGATTTAGATTGTTTTCAAAAGATTTACATATGATAATTTTGGAAAATACCTATGCTTGGAAAATTTTAGGGGGGGCGCGCGCCGGGTGCGCCCCCCCCCTGGATCCGCCTATGGATGAGATATCCTACCATACCTGGTGATTCTAATCTCTGTAGGGAGAGGGACATCATGGATCTCAGTGAGATTCAGTCATACTGGAGGATGAGATATCCTACCATACCTGGTGATTCTAATCTCTGTAGGGAGAGGGACATCATGGATCTGTGTGAGATTCAGTCATACTGGAGGATGAGATATCCTACCATACCTGGTGATTCTAATCTCTGTAGGGAGAGGGACAGCATGGATCTCAGTGAGATTCAGTCATACTGGAGGATGAGATATCCTTCCATACCTGGTGATTCTAATCTCTGTAGGGAGAGGGACATCATGGATCTCAGTGAGATTCAGTCATACTGGAATATGAGATATCCTACCATACCTAGTGATTCTAATCTATGTAGGGAGAGGGACATCATGGATCTCAGTGAGATTCAGTCATACAGGAGGATGAGATATCATACCATACCTGGTGATTCTAATCTCTGTAGGGAGAGGGACATCATGGATCTCAGTGAGATTCAGTCATACTGGAGGATGTGATATCCTACCATACCTGGTGATTCTAATCTCTGTAGGGAGAGGGACATCATGGATCTCAGTGAGATTCAGTCATACTGGAGGATGAGATATCCTACCATACCTGGTGATTCTAATCTCTGTAGGGAGAGGGACATCATGGATCTCAGTGAGATTCAGTCATACTGGAGGATGAGATATCCTACCATACCTGGTGATTCTAATCTCTGTAGGGAGAGGGACATCATGGATCTGTGTGAGATTCAGTCATACTGGAGGATGAGATATCCTACCATACCTGGTGATTCTAATCTCTGTAGGGAGAGGGACATCATGGATCTCAGTGAGATTCAGTCATACTGGAGGATGAGATATCCTACCATACCTGGTGATTCTAATCTCTGTAGGGAGAGGGACATCATGGATCTCAGTGAGATTCAGTCATACTGGAGGATGAGATATCCTACCATACCTGGTGATTCTAATCTCTGTATGGAGAGGGACATCATGGATCTGTGTGAGATTCAGTCATACTGGAGGATGAGATATCCTACCATACCTGGTGAGTCTAATCTCTGTAGGGAGAGGGACATCATGGATCTCAGTGAGATTCAGTCATACTGGAAGATGAGATATCCTTCCATACCTGGTGATTCTAATCTCTTTAGGGAGAGTGACATCATGGATCTCAGTGTGATTCAGTCATACTGGAAGATGAGATATCCTACCATACCTGGTGATTCTAATCTATGTAGGGAGAGGGACATCATGGATCTAGTGAGATTCAGTCATACAGGAGGATGAGATATCCTACCATACCTGGTGATTCTAATCTCTGTAGGGAGAGGGACATCATGGATCTCAGTGAGATTCAGTCATACTGGAGGATGTGATATCCTACCATACCTGGTGATTCTAATCTCTGTAGGGAGAGGGACATCATGGATCTCAGTGAGATTCAGTCATACTGGAGGATGAGATATCCTACCATACTTGGTGATTCTAATCTCTGTAGGGAGAGGGACATCATGGATCTCAGTGAGATTCAGTCATACTGGAGGATGAGATATCATACCATACCTGGTGATTCTAATCTCTGTAGGGAGAGGGACATCATGGATCTCAGTGAGATTCAGTCATACTGGAGGATGAGATATCCTACCATACCTGGTGATTATAATCTCTGTAGGGAGTCCCTCATCAAGGATGTCAGTTAGATTCAGTCATACTGGAGGACAAGATATCCTACCACACCTAGTGATTCTAATCTCTAAAGGGAGTCCCTCATCATGGATCTCGGTACATATGAAATGAATTAACCAATAACAGACAGCAGTTAAGATATTCTTGCAGTAATAGATAACAAAATATAAATTTTGCTAATAAAGCATAACAGCATAGATATTATTCTTGCCCCCTCCACCTGTCATTGTCGTAGTGCCTAGGATGCTTTATAAATTTCCCAACTTCAATAAAGTCTGACTCTAGGTATCTCTGTAGTTGCTTGTTAATTATCTACGTCTTATTTTGTTAAATCTTTTATCAATCCAGATGCCACCCTAAATGAGCCCCCTCACCTATGCTTGCAACAGTCACAGTTGCCAGTTGTCTTCTCCCACTTGCCAAACAACCTCTGAACAGACAAAAGAATGCTCACAACAGTATTTATATAACGCTTGTATCTCCCCACATCTTCTTCCCTCATTGGCTGTTTTTCTTAGCTCGACTTTCTACTCGCCCTGGCATCTTTGCCGTTACTGTTAGTTAAACTTTTTTGGTAAGCTCATCATATCTCAGAAATTGTAAGACATCAAGACAACTTCACACATATATTCAGTATAGGATGAAAACTTGTCATGCGCATGTCGCATAACTCTGCAAACTATTTTGACAAGTTATGCACTTTTTTGGACTTGGCCAATTTCTTGGTTAACCTTATGGAGATTTAACAGGTCATTGCCAACATTATCAAGGTCAACAAATCCTATGATGGTCTAGAGTGTTTATCAGAACTATCCAGACATTTTTTCACTTTTTCATGAGGAAATAAATAATAAAATCTCGTAAAAAAATTGTTGGCTTGCTGCAGGATGAAATATGCATAACAATTGATATAAGGATGCCAATGCCTTTGTGTACTAAATTTGTGTAGTCGTAGAGCTGGCATAAATAGGACTATTTGCATGACATCATAAGTGTTTGAAGATTTGTTTTGTAAGTAAATGCATCACTTAATGAGCATTGGTTGCCACCTCATCTCGCATTTGTTCTCCAATGACTAGTTCCCAAAACAACCTCTGATAGGAATTTTCATTGGGGTTACTCTTTTTTTACCTCGCTTTCAGACCTATTCATTATGATTAAATCACCACTCTCACTGGCATCCAACTTGACACCTTCTGTCATTATTGTCAGTCCTTTAATTTATCTACTTAATTTGTCCATTTAATTTGTCCACTTCACTAATATGGGAATTTTAAAAGTTTCTAAGTTATTTTAATTTGTGTATTTTTTGAGAATTGGTCAGCTAAGCATTATTTGTGTGGGAAGATCCCATGTTTGACCTGCATATTTAAACACAGCAAAAAAGTGGTGCATGGAAAGTGGTTATTATGGAAATCTTCAGTTACAGAACGGATTTTTTTCTTTGGATCCAAGCTGAAAATTATATATAACATACGTCTTTTCCCACTGAAACACACAATTGTACTCGATTGCTTTTTTTAAAGACCCCATTCATAAGCAGTTGCCATACTCGTACCATCAGGGGAGACCCCTAGTCAGTAGGCCATAGGCCCATGAGACACAACAAATGCTTACAAACACAGAACATATGACACAAAATGCTCTATACACTTATATATATAACCGTACTGTATTCAGGTGAAAGTAAGCGATCAAAAACAGTTATTTTTTATTAGAACATTGCTTTGTGGGTTTATATTAACAGTGAAAATGAATGAATATGCAACTTTAAACATATCTACGGTATTAGCGATTGACTTTCGGTTCGCAGTGAATGTTCGGGGTCCAAACAATTCCTCGGTTCTTGAACGCCTCCAGGCGTTGTGAATCTATTTTGGCAATGTCTGAAGATTTGTTGATCCAGTTGAGGTTATCTGCTATGATAATATGGTCCTATTTTGACAATGTTATGCCCCTTTTTGTACTTAGTCGGTTTCTTGGTTAACCTTTTTCGGTTACACTTGTATTCACTATCATAAGAGGATCTCATACAAATAAGTGCCATAACTGTTATAAATTTTACAGAATTCTGCCCGTTTTTTAGTTTATTTGCCCATTAATCTCGGCTCATGCTCCATCCTTTCCCTCTGTCGACCACAGATCAAACACACTTGCACTTGTAAAACGTTCATCCCTGCTGTCGGGGCGTCCGTGGCCGAGTGGTTAACGTCTCTGACTTGAAATCACTTGCCCCTCACCGCTGTAGGTTCGATCCCTCAGGGGCCTAGGAATCTTTATGTGAGGAAGCTATCCAGCTGGCTTGCGGAACGTCGGGTGGTTTTACCCAGGTGCCCGCCCGTGCACGAAAATTTGCTCGGAGGAGCACCTGAGGTCTTCCTCCACCAATGGAAGCTGGAAAGTCGCCATATGACCTTAGCTGTTGGTGCGACTAGAAAATCCAATTCATTCATTCATTCATCCCTGCTGTGCAAAAGTGTTAAAATCGCAGCAGCCAGCAGAATGTCCATTAATTCACCTATATAAATTGAAATATAGGGTGTTGTAATATTATGTTAAAATATTTTCTCTTTTTTAAAGTAAGCTGTATTCCAGTAACTGTTGTGCTGAGCAAAAAATCAATTTAGAGAATGAACTTATGACGTTCTGTTATGCATTTTATCTCCAACAAATACACTATGTCATTTGATTTTTAGCGCTTAGCAGATTCAAAGGGTAGTCATTTTCTTATAGGTTATATACCTTTTTCACCTTTATAATACTTTCATACAGTACATTCAATACAATAATTGATTAGTAATACTTGCATAGCGGGGATAATCAGTTTTTGATTAGTAATACCATCACTATTCATCACTATCCGAGGATTAGTAATACTTGCATAGCGGGGATAATCAGTTTTTGATTAGTAATACCATCACTATTCATCACTATCCGTGGATTAGTAATACTTGCCTAGCAGGCATTATCAGTTTTTGATAAGTAATACTTGTATAGCGTGCATTCATCACTATCCGTGGATTAGTAATATTTGCCTAGCAGGCATTATCACAGTTTTTGATTAGTAATACTTGTACACTACTCAACTTTTGTAATCGGTCACCCAGGTTTTTTGAAAATAACACGCTAAAAACTGGAAATCTCTGAAACGCATAACAATATTTTAAGTTTTATCAACAATGTAATCTGAAGAAAAAAAATCGTTTCAGATTACATTGTTGATAAGTTTAATAAAATATTGGTATGTGTTTTGATGATTTCTTTATTTCAGATTACATTGTTGATAAACTTAATAAAATACTGGTATGTGTTTCGGTGATTTCCATTTTTAGTATTCATGTTATTTTCAAAAAATCTGGGTGAACGATTATAAAAGTTGAGTACTGTATAGCGGGCATTCGTCACTATCCGTGGATTAGTAATACTTGCCTAGCAGGCATTATCACAGTTTTTGATTAGTAATACTTTCATAGCGGGCATTCATCACAATTAGTGAATAATAATACTTTTATATCAGGCATTCATCACATTGAGTGATTACGGTAGTAATATTAACATAATTTGGGTATGTCTTGTAGAGAAATGTATGTTTATACATATTTATGAAATTCCACATTGTTATTGCCGAGGGCCTGGAGAGAATAAACATGTATCATATTTAATAAAAACTGCCTCAGGTTTCAGCCAGTTTAACCCTTAACCCGCTAAGCACGACTATAATAGCCTTTGCAGACATTTCCCCCGAACGCCTCTTTGTCACATAAATGGAATGGTCTTAATTCAAAGAAAAAACAGTATATAGTATATATATGTAGCGGGTTAAGGGGTCATTACTGTTTATTAACAATTACATCTCTTGAGTTTTTGTTTTTGAATTTATAAAGCATTTTTTGTTGTATAAAAAGAGGAAGTATGAATTCATAAGAGGCTTTGATTTTTGTGATTATAACATATATTTATAAAATAATAAAGAACAGCTGAAAGAAAAAAGTTTTAAGATTACAATTTTAAAATATTTTTCTAATGTCGAAAGGATAATTCTTTATGCACCAGTTAATGAACGAATACACTTGTGAGTAAAATGCTGGGTTTACAACAGCTTTTTAAAAAGCCAACTATTGGTCAGTATACAAGACCTTGCTCATAATCGCCTCCAGTCCCTTTAAGCTTATTATAGTTACTTAGATCACCAACATTTAACTTATTGCTCAGTTTGTTTATTGCTTGGACCACTGGAAATTAAATACAATTCAGGACGCAGGTTGTATCATGATTTGAGCAGATTTTTTTCAAGGTCGAATGATGTACCAACAATTTGATTTGCCTTTTATGCACCTGTACATGGGGCTGATTGAAGGATACATTGGTGGAAAATTAACACGCATAGTACAGGAGTAAAAAATGATTAACACGGTGCAGGTAAATAACCAATGTTGCTTCATGGAAAATGCATTGATTTCCAGGTGTGTACTTACAGGTTATTAGATTTTTATACTTTGATATATGATATATGCAAGAGTTCTTCCGCGTATTAATATTGCGCAACTTCGGGAGCGCAATATTTATAGGCGGAAGTACTAGTGCATATATCCTAATATAAATTTAAACCTTTTTTATTGCATACGCATTTTTAATATAAAAAATAATTAGTACAAAATAATAGGTTTTAACATTTAATTTTCATCAAAAACATATATTTGAAACATACTAGTATGCCCCAACATCATGGGAATTGTTCTCAATGAAACACAAATACTATAATGTTTACATCACATGACAAACTTCCTGTGACAGGAACTGAGAATTGAACCAATCCTTGACGAGTATGCAAAATAGTGGTTCCAGTACAATGATTTTACTACAAAGTCGATATGAATACGTCAATATTGGCGAATATTGACATTTCCTGTTACATTGAAAGTAAACGGAGCTTGTAAATGCGTATGCAATAAAGTTAATTTATTGCTCAGTTTATTTATTATTTAGACGACTTGTGTATATGTTTTGCTGTGAAAAACAATCCTACATATGTGAATAAAATGTTATTAAAATAATGACAATAGTAACTATGCATGTGTTTGTAAAATAAGAAATAAAATATATATAAATATGAACCAAGAATATTTTGTTTCCTTTTTTTTCCAGAATTTGTTACTATCCATTATATTACTGTTGGTGAAAAAGTGGGATTTCTTGATAAAAGAAAACCCAATTATTGTAACTTATGTACATTGTGTTTGGTGAGAGGAGGAACCCTATTGATTTTGGGTTAGTTGGTAAAGGTCAAGGTCGCCTGACCTTATATGGAAATAGGTATTCTGCGCGATAACTTCGAAACCATAACGCCCACACTCACGAAAGGTCTTGGGTACATTGCTCTTGGTGAGAGAAAGAACCTTTTGTCTTTGGGGTCAGTAAGTCAAAGGTCAAGGTCACCATAAATAACTTAATAAAACCATTACACTGACTCACACTCATGAAACTTCATTGCCCTTGGTCAGAGGAGGAACCCTATTGCTTTTGGGGTTAGTAGGTCAAAGGTCAAGGTCACCGTGTCGTCATATGGACATGCGCATATGACACATTGACCTAACAATGACCGAATCTGTAAATATATTGTTTTTGTGCTGTCTGTCTGTTGTCTGTGTCCGGACTAGTTCTCCTGAACCCCTGGCTAGATTTCAATGAAACAGGAATGATCAGGACCATGCCTAGTTGTGCATTTTGTAACCGTGTTCCGGTTGAATGATTTTTGTTGGAGTTATGCCCCTTATACAGAAACTGTCCGGACTAGTTCTCCTGAACCAATTGATGGATTTCAATGAAACTTGGCAGGGATGATCAGTACCTAGCCTAGTTGCGCATATCATCGCTGTGTTCCGGTTGAGTAATTTTTGGAGGAGTTATGGCCCTTTAAAGGTTTTGATACATAGACTTTGTGCGGACTAGTTCTCCTGGCTCGATTTCAACGAAACTTGGCAAGGACGATCAGTACCAAGCATAGTTGAGCATTTCTTTGCTGAGTTCCGGTTGAATGATATTTGGCGCAGTTATGGCCCTTTAAAGGTTTTAATACACAAACATTGTCCATGCTAGTTCTCCTGAAACCAAGGCCGGATTTCAACAAAACTTAGCCGGGATGATAGTACCAAGCCTAGTTGCGCATAATTTTGTGATGTTCTGGTTGAATGATTTTTGGCAGAGTTATGGCCCTTTCGCAGTTTTAATACACCATTTTCCAGACTAGTTCTCCTGCACCCATGGTCGGACTTGGCAGGGATGATCAGTATCAAGCCTAGTTGCGCATATAATTGCCATGTTTCAGTCAAATGTTTTTTGGCACAGTTATTGCCCCTGATACACAAACTTTGTCTGGACTAGTACTCTTGAACCCCTGGCTGATTTCAGTGAAACTTTATAAGGATGATCAGTATCAAGCCTAGTTGTGCATATCATTGATATGTTCCAGATTTTAGTGAATCTTAGTAGGGATGATCTGTACCAAGCCAATTTTTGCATATTGTTGTGTTGCCGACGAATGATTTTTGGTGGATTTGCCCTTTCGCCAGTGTTGGGAGCCATCTGTTTTTACTGAAAACAACCTAATTATTAGACTTAAAATTTTAAATCTTGACAGAAATATTGCCCATGTTAACCCCCTATTGATTGTATGCTTAGTAGGTCAAATGTCAAGGTCTGTGACTGTGACCTGATCATGACAAATTCTTTCCTTTCTGTGATTCATGAACTATTTGACCTACAATCTTGAAACTTTATACAAATATTGCAATTGGTTAAATAACATCCCCTGTCCGTGTATAGCTCACCTGAGCCAAAAGCTGGGAGTGAGCTATTGAGACCACGTATCTATCTGTCCGAACCTATGAAATGGGTATTAGATGGCTAGGAGAACGGCGAACAAAAGATGCTATTCATTCCATTTATATACGCCCGTTTGAAAACTGGGAAGTATTATGGTCTGTCTGTCTGCCTGCCTGTGTCTGTCTGTCTGTTTGTCCGTAAACAATTGTGTATTCCGGACACCAACTCCAAAACCATTACACCTATACTCATGAAACTTCATAGGTACATTGCCCTTGGTGAGAGGAGGATTACTATTGTTTTTGGGATCAGTAGGTCAAAGGTCACGGTTACTGTGACCTTATATAGACTAACGCATTTCTCATGATAACTTCTAAACCATAACAGCTACACTCGTGAAACTTCATAGGTACATTGCCCTAGGCGACGGGAGGATCCCTATTGTTTTGGGGTCAGTAGGTCAAAGGTCAAGATCACTGTGACCTTGCATAGAAAAAACGCATTCCGGGTGATAACTTCGGAACTATAACTCCTACACTCATGACACTTCTAGGTACATTGCCCTAGGTGAGAGGAGGATCCCTATTGTTTTTGGGGCCAGTAGGTTGAAGGTCAAGGTCACAGTGACCTCAGTGATAGGTCATAGGTGATAGGTGATAGTCTTTATCCTAGATGTTCAACGAAATTTACTGTTGAAATGAATGTATTTACAGTGAGATTATTTTAAAACCCTGCATATTTCATGCACATTTGTGCATATGTATCTTTCAAAACTGAATCTTGAAAATTATCATCTTTTCACTCTGCCAAAGATTTGTATTTTACTATAGAACCTAAGGATAAAAACCGAGTAACACAAATTTTATCATCAGTGAAAATAAGGTAAAATCTCAACATTTTGGCAAAATCATGAATTAAGATAGAACATTATTACATATTACTTATTTCGTGAGTGTCCGTCCGTTAACAATTGTAAACGACATTTTTGAACTGCATGACCAATTTCGATAAACCTTACTTCCAAATTTGGTAAAATGAGGTCAGCGTGACATCCAAGATTGGCCGCCATTACCATATCGGGTCGAAACCTTAAACTTCTCAAGAACCACATAACAGACGGCAACAGTTTTTCTTCATTAATGATCGCCAACTTTTGGACTATCAAGTTTGTTCAATAGAAGTCCTTGGGGTAAAAAATGGCCACGCCCCAGGAGTCCAAAGTTTGTATATAGAGATTTTGCATGTTTTACATAGACTAAGTCACTTAAGAGGGATGTTCATTATATATATACTGAATCGAAAAAGAAACGCAACTCGGGAATTTCCGCCATATCTTGTATATACTACTAAAGGGAATGTTATTGTTAGTTCTGAAAAACTTGAATAAGGGTGAAATAATTATTAAAATCGGATAATAAACAAAGATATGATCATTTGAAGTTTCTGTTGAAACGGATGTGGAAGTGGCCATTTTGAGAGCTATGACATCACGGTTCTAAATGACCATATTTGGAATATTTATAAATATGAACATTTACTGATTTATAGGGAAAAAATGACAGCGGCTGTATGAAAAATATGTAATACTTAATGGCAATGATGCTTTATATGACCAGTAAAAAAAGTTTGTATTCATGTGCAGTGATTTTCTTTGCTTTAAATGATATTTATCAATATTCCATATATGGTTCTTAGTTCTCAAAATGGCGACTCCCATATCCATTTTAGAACAACCTTTAAACGGACATATCTTTTTTGTTTGTCATTTGATTTTGATAATTCTTTCACCTTTTTCCAAGTTTTTTAGAACTCTAAATAATTGAGCGAGTTAGGCTGTGTTAGGCTGTGTCGCTACAAGATAATAGTTTGTAAAAAAAAAATTGCAGTGAGGGAAAGGATACAACTGCGATGTTGTAGACGTTTTAATCACAGTACACTTTGTAACAATAAATTCATAAATGTTGAAGTTCCTCTTTGAAAAATTGAATTGAATTGGATTTTATAGTCGCACCAACAGCTAATGTCATATGGCGACTTTCCAGCTTCTGCTGGTGGAGGAAGACCCCAGGTGCCCCTTCGGGCAATTTGTGACACGGGCGGGCACCTGGGTAGAACCACCGACGTTCCGCAAGCCAGCTGGATAGCTTCCTCACATAAAGATTCCTAGGCCCCTGAGGGATCGAACCTACAGCGGTGAGGGGCTTGAAAAATTGAGCCATTTCAGTAATGTATTTAACGTAAAGAGTTGACAACATTTTGCATTCTAAGTTTGCTCACATGCTAGAGCCAAACGCGTACTCTGTCAATAATAAAACTGTGAAGGAATAGTAATTGCTGTGTTATGTGTTGTTTTAGTCTTTTTTTTCCGAAAGAAAGGTCTTGCATAGTCATGTACCATTCGATTAACAGCAGCATATTGTACATACAATATATAGCGGAAATTCCTGAGTTGCGTTTCTTTTTTGCTTCAGTATATTTCGTCGATGCATGAACAGCTCCAGGATAACAACAGTGAAATTATGTGGCTTTCGCGCTTACGTAGAGCTATTCATCCGAAATATACTATACGGAACAAAATAAATTTAGCACATAAGATGCATGTCAATTCCATAGACGAGATAAGAAGCCGTGTATGTTTGGGGTCAATGATAATGTGACATAGATATGACAATTAAAATGCGACTAAATGCAATTAAAAGTTAAGTGTAAACAAAGTTGGTGATGAAAATAAAACAAATATGATGGAAACAGAACATACTTTTATAGGTTATCAAAAATCTCATTTCAATGAAAAGGGGGTAATTTTAAAATTAGGAAATTTGGCATGTTTTAGCTTGAGAACAACAATCGTATTTGAACAAATTTCAACGTTTCTTAAAGAATAACAGAATTGGCAATTCTTGTCAATGCCAAACATTAAATTTATTCATAGCAATACGTTTGTGTAAAATGAAATAAGTTGTTTTTAGCTCACAGGTTCCCATGTCTGATCAAGCTATCAAAATATATCAGAAGAGGTTCAAGGTCATTGACCTCTTGTTAATATATGGGAGGTAATTCTGATACTTCGCTTAGAAAGGAATAAAATAAATTGTGTTTTGAAAATCCCATCCTTACCTAGCATTTGTAATATCTTCAAACAATTATATCAGTGTTCATATCTTTAATCTATGTCTCTAAAAAGTTGTTCTAAACTTTAAACAGCACGGAACACACCAATGTTTCATTATCTACAGAATGCGCATTTGGCTCAAGCAGCTAGGTGAGCAAACTTAGACTTTAAACGTTGCAATCTCTTAACATTATATACAATTTACTGGAATGGTTTGACTTTTTCTGTAATTAGTTGTAGCCCCTTTTGTACAAAACACGTTGAGATATATCTGGAATATTACGTGGAATTAGGTGCATGTAATAGTGTAGTATATGTATTTTTTGTCTCGTATTTTCGAAGAAAAAAAGAGACATAGCTGTTGCTTTTCTGGCGGCGGTGGCATCAGCATTCAAGTTTTGCGTTTAGGTCATTTTCTCACAAACTGTTATACACTAGACCTTTCAAACTTTGCTTATAGTTGTATCTTGGGTGGTACATCGCAATGTGACAAAGCAAATAAGGAAGTGACCTTGACCCTCCAAGCAAAGGGCAGATAACTTAATATTTTTTAGCTCTACTGATCAGAACTTATGCCGTGGTTCGATGTCCGTCGTCTGTCTGTCCGTAAACCTTTTTTTGTAGCGACTACTCCTCTGAAACTACTGAATGGATTTTCATGAATCTTCACAGAAATGTTGCCCATGAAGTCTAGTTGATCCTAGCAAAAATTCATGTAGATGTGAAATCCAAGATGGCCGCCAAATCTAACAAGAGGTCAATGACCTTGAAGCTCTACTGATTGATTTTGATTTCAGGAAGTAGTCGCTACAGACTTGTTTTTTGAAAATCTATTTTTAACCATGGCGGCCATCTTGAATTTCAGGCCGACCTGAAATTTTGCTAAGATCAATAAGACATTAAGAGCAACATTCCTGTAAAGTTTCATGAAAATCCGTCAGGTAGTTTCAAAGAAGTAGTCGCTACAAGTTTTCATTATATAACTCTATGTAAACAAAGCAGCCATGTTTAAGGTCAAATCAAAACGATTTTCGACAAGGACCAACATCATGTCATACTGATCATTTTAGAAAAAGTCCCATATCAATATCTCTTATTGTTTTGAAGTAGTAGTCGCTACAAATTTATTTATTTTAAATCTATTTTTAGCTGTGGCGGCCATCTTGAATTTCCGGCCGACCTGAAATTTTTCTAGGATCAACTAGACATCAAGAGCAACATTCCTGTGAAGTTTCATGAACATCCGTCAAGTAGTTTCAGAGGAGTAGTCGCTACAAGTTTTTACTATATAACTCTATGTAACCAAAGATGGCCACTGGCAGCCATGTTTAACGTCGAATCAAAATAATTTTCCACAAGGATCTACATCATGTCATGCTGATCATTTTAGAAAAAGTCCCATATCAATATCACTTATAGTTTTCAAGAAGTAGTCGCTACAAACTTATTTTTTAAAAATCTATTTTTAGCTGTGACGGCCATCTTGAATTTCCGGCCGACCTGAAATTTTGATAGGATCAATTAGACATCAAGAGCAACATTCCTGTAAAGTTTCATGACAATCCGCCAAGTAGTTTCAGAGGAGTAGTCGCTACAAGTTTTTACTATATAACTCTATGTAAACAAAGATGGCCGCTGGCAGCCATGTTTAACGTTGAATCAAAACGATTTTTGACTACGATCAACATCATGTAATGCTGATCATTTTAGAAAAAGTCCCATATCAATATCACTTATAGTTTTCAAGAAGTAGTCGCTACAAACTTATTTTTTAAAAATCTATTTTTAGCTGTGACGGCCATCTTGAATTTCCGGCCGACCTGAAATTTTTCTAGGATCAATTAGACATCAAGAGCAACATTCCTGTAAAGTTTCATGACAATCCGCCAAGTAGTTTCAGAGAAGTAGTCGCTACAAGTTTTTACTATATAACTCTATGTAAACAAAGATGGCCGCTGGCAGCCATGTTTAACGTTGAATCAAAACGATTTTTGACTAGGATCAACATCATGTCATGCTGATCATTTTAGAAAAAGTCCCATATCAATATCACTTATAGTTTTCAAGAAGAAGTCGCTACAAACTTGTATTTTAAAACTCTATTTTTAGCTTTGGCGGCCATCTTGGATTTCACATCAACATGAATTTTTGCTAGGATCAACTAGACTTTATGGGCAACATTTCTGTAAAGTTTCATGAATATCCATCCAGTAGTTTCAGCTGTGAAGTCGCTACAAATAAAAGTTTACGGACAGACAGACGGACAGACGGACAGACGGACAGACGGACAGACGGACGGACGACGGACACCGCACCACGGCATAAGCTCCGCTGATCTCTGATCAGTTGAGCTAAAAATAGGTTTTTAAAAAAACAAGTTTGTAGCGACTACTTCTTGAAAACTCTAAGGGATATTGATATGGGACTTTTTCTAAAATGATCAGCATGACATGATGTTGGTCCTTGTCGAAAATCATTTTAATTCGACGTTAAACATGGCTGCCAGTGGCCATCTTTGTTTACATAAGAGTTATATAATGAAAACTTGTAACGACTACTCCTCTGAAACTACTTGAAGGATTTTCATGAAACTTCACAGGAATGTTGCTCTTGATGTCTAATTGATCCTAGCAAAATTTCAGGTCGGCCGACATTCAAGATGGCCACCATGGCTAAAAATAGATTTAAAAAAAAATAAGTTTGTAGAGACTACTTCTTGAAAACTATAAGAGATATTGATATGGGACTTTTTCTAAAATGATCAGCATGACATGATGTTGGTCCTTGTCGAAAATCGTTTTGATTCGACGTTAAACACGGATTTTCATGAAACGTCACACGAATGTTGCTCTTGATGTCTTATTGTTCTTAGCAAAATTTCAGGTCGGCCGGAAATTCAAGATGGCCACCATGGCTAAAAATAGATTTTTAAAAAATAAGTTTGTAGCGACTACTTCTTCAAAACTTTAAGAGATATTGATATGGGACTTTTTCTAAAATGATCAGCATGACATGATGGTTATCCGAGTCGAACATTATTTTGATTCAATGTTAAACATGGCTGTCAGCGGCCGTCTTTGTTTACATAGAGTTATATAATGAAAACTTGTAGCGAGTACTCCTGAAACTACTTGAAGGATTTTCATGAAACTTCACAGGAATGTTGCTCTTGATGTCTAATTGATCCTAGCAAAATTTCAGGTCAGCCGACATTCGAGATGGCCGCCACGGCTAAAAATAGATTTTCAAAAAAACAAGTTTGTAGCGACTACTTCCTGAAATCAAAATCAATCAGTTGAGCTTCAAGGTCATTGACCTCTTCTTTTTTAATTTTTTGAAGAAAAAAAAAACAATTTCATTTTTTTTTTAATGCTTTTTTTTAAAAAAAAAAATGTTTTTTTTGTGTTAACGCCATGTTAGCAGGAAGCATAGCCTCGGTCACCCGGCCCGCTTCTGATTTCTTCGTTACGCTATGCTACACGGATCCAGAACCTGCATGATTTCTAGTTGTGCCTATTGCGTTTGTTTCCGGTTCGTTGATTTTTGATGGAGTTTCTTGTCGGCGCTACTCCTCCCAAAAGCCTTGTTGGATTTCGACGAATCTTGGCAGGAAGCATAGGTAAGATGTCTAGTTGTGCATATCACGCTTTTGTTCCAATTCGCTGATTTACGACAGAGTTATGGCCCTTTGACATTTTTACTTTAAATTTATTGTTGGCGCTACTCTTCCTTGTTGGATTTCTACAAAATTTGGCTGAAAGCCTCAGTATGATGTCTAGTTGTGCAAAGCGCAGTATATCAATGAAATCTTGGGCAAGTTTGAAAACCAGCTAGATCTTGTTAATAACGACAGAGATATGGCCCTTGATTTGTTGAAAAATGATATATGCTATTTTCCTTTGTTAAATCTGTAGGTGATCTTTACCATATTTGTTTAGAATGTTAATATAACCACCACTTCCCCCACCTAGCCATTTTTATGAAATTTCGTTCATAGAAGGAAATGGGACACATTAAAAAATACCCATGCCATGCTAGACACAGCAGACTTATTGCCCATGGTTACCAGAGCCAGTTTAGCAAGTAGAGCGTCCACAGGCCCTCTTTGGCCTCTTGTTTTTAATAGAATGGCATTTTGTTTTTGAACAAATGCACTTAAATGTCATCTCAGAAAACTGCAAACTCCATTGTTAGCTCGACTGATCAGAGATCAGCAGAGCTTATGCCGTGGTGCGGTGTCCGTCGTCCGTATGTCTGTCCGTCTGTCTGTAAACTTTTATTTGTAGCAACAACTCCTCTGAAACAACTGGATGGATATTCATGAAACTTTACAGAAATGTTGCCCATAAAGTCTAGTTGATCCTAGCAAAAATTCATGTTGATGTGAAATCCAAGATGGTCGCCAAAGCTAAAAATAGAGTTTTAAAATACAAGTTTGTAGCAACTACTACTTGAAAACTATAAGTGATATTGATATGGGACTTTTTCTAAAATGATCAGCATGACATGATGTTGATCCTTGTCAAAAATCGTTTTGATTCAACGTTAAACATGGCTGCCAGCAGCCATCTTTGTTTACATAGAGTTATATAGTAAAAACTTGTAGCGACTACTCCTCTGAAACTACTATGCGGATTGTCATGAAACTTTACAGGAATGTTGCTCTTGATGTCTAATTGATCCTAGCAAAATTTCAGATCTGCCAGAAATTCAAGATGGCCGCCAAAGCTAAAAATAGATTTTTAAAAAATAAGTTTGTAGCGACTACTTCTTGAAAACTATAAGTGATATTGATATGGGACTTTTTCTAAAATGATCAGCATGACATGATGTTGGTCCTTGTAAAAATTATTTTGATTCGACGTTAAACATGGCTGCCAGTGGCCATCTTTGGTTACATAGAGTTATATAGTAAAAACTTGTAGCGACTACTCCTCTGAAACTACTTGACGGATGTTCATGAAACTTCACAGGAATGTTGCTCTTAATGTCTAATTGATCCTAGCAAAATTTCAGGTCGGCCGGAATTTCAAGATGGCCGCCACGGTTAAAAATAGATTTTCAAAAAACAAGTCTGTAGCGACTACTTCCTGAAATCAAAATCAATCAGTAGAGCTTCAAGGTCATTGACCTCTTGTTTTTAGCTCGACTGATCAGAGATCAGCAGAGCTTATGCCGTGGTGCGGCGTCCGTCATCCGTCTGTCCATCTGTCTGTCCGTCTGTCCGTAAACTTTTATTTGTAGCGACAACTCCTCTGAAACTACTGGATGGATATTCATGAAACTTTACAGAAATGTTGGCCATGAAGTCTAGTTGATCCTAGCAAAAATTCATGTTGATGTGAAATCCAAGATGGCCGTCAAAGCTAAAAATAGATTTTTAAAATACCAGTTTGTAGCGACTACTTCTTGAAAACTCTAAGTGATATTGATATGGGACTTTTTCTAAAATGATCAGCATGACATGATGTTGGTCCTTGTCGAAAATCGTTTTGATTCGACGTTAAACATGGCTGCCAGCCGCCATCTTTGTTTACATAGAGTTATTTAGTGAAAACTTGTAGCGACTACTGCTCTGAAACTACTTGACGGATGTTCATGAAACTTCACAGGAATGTTGCTCTTGATGTCTAATTGATCCTAGCAAAATTTCAGGTCGGCCGGAAATTCAAGATGGCCACCATGGCTAAAAATAGATTTTCAAAATTCAAGTTTGTAACGACTACTTCTTGAAAACTATAAGTGATATTGATATGGGACTTTTTCTAAAATGATCAGTATGACATGATGTTGATCCTTGTCAAAAAATATTTTGATTTGACATTAAACATGGCCGCAGCGGCCATCTTTGTTTGCATAGTTATATAATGAAAACTTGTTGCGACTACCGCTATGAAACTACTTGATGGATTTTCATGAATCTTCACAGGAATGTTGACCTAGCTATCAAAAATCTATCGGTAGAGCTTCAAGGTCATTGACCTCTTGTTAGTTACTAAAATGTTTACAAACTTTCATTCAAGCATCATTGACCTTTTTATTTTTTAAGTCCAGCCCCCGCTAGGCAAGACATGTGAATCTGCGGATTTCTTGTTTGATTATGCGTCAGTATATTTATCGATATGCATATGTATCAACCCTGATGCATGCAGTCAAGATCTATGACAATTTGAAACCAGCTAGTTATCTGTCATTGACTACTGTGTAAAACTATGGTTGGTAATGTCGCTGCTGTAAATTCGATATAATTTCGGGCTATATAAACGAGTGTTATACTCTCGCTTCCAGGCCAAACTATATTTACAATGAAATTGACCAAATGTATGGGGATTCTCATGTATTTTCTTGGACAGTTTACTACTGGCTGTCTGAATTTAAGGCCGAACAAGAGTCTGTCAAAGATGCCACATGATCTGGTCGTCCAGTTAGCAACAGCACCACATCTAGAGTGCTGCTAATCACGTCTAGGTGCTGCTAATCAAACAGCTTTTGGTCGAAAATGCTCGGTATACGATAAGTACGGTGTCCTGTTAGGGCCATCTTACCATCACATCTTACCATCGACCTAGACCTAGGTTGATGGTAAGATGCGATGGTCGATGGTAAGATGCAATGGTCGATATTGTGGTTGTGCTTGTGGACGAGTGAGGAGTGCATACACTGGAGGAACACATGAAACATAATTATATAAAGGAAAGCGGACACATTTCACAATTAACTTTTTAAATGACACTAATTGATTATAACTATGCATCAAACATGCAGTGCCTCACTTTTTAAGGTCAAGAATCCTTATATTTTACTAGTTGTGCCTAAAGAAACATTACTAAAGAAACATTAAGAGCATGGTGGGGGTGGAGGCGGTCTGGAATTTATCTAGTCACAGGGTATAGATCCAGAATTTAACAAGGATGTCCGCGGTTGGTGAGTATTTTTTCGAGGATGTATATAGGCGCGCGCCCTGCTACCCTTCCACTCCCCACTGCAACCTACTCAAACCCAGACAAAATTTCAATTTTCATTCCAGTTTCAGGGTACATGCCAGAAAATAGTAGGTAGGGTAGGTACGGATTTATTTTCATATATATTTTTTATTAATATATATATATATATATATAGGAACATAGCGTTTTGTACCCAAAACAGCCTTGATTTTTATATTTTTCTGGTAAATTGGATTTTTTTTTAGGTTTTACCAGAAAAAATAGGTGGGGTCGGGTTATTTTAAACACATAACTTTTTACAAGGCCTAAGTTGAACGCTCATATAAAATTAATTAGAATTGAACAAAGCAGATTTGTTCACCCACACCCACACCCACCGACCCAACATAGTTGAATAGTTTTCATTACACTCGTTGACATATTTAGCAATTTAACATTTAATAAAATTGTCTCACTAACAAACCTGAGATTATATTGAGAGAGAGAGGGGGAAAGAGCGAGGGAGAGAGGAGAGAGGGGTGTTGATAAAACGAAAAAGATGCCTAATGTACATTACGATTGATGCGATGGTCGATCTTAAGATGCGATGGTCGATGGTAAGATGCGATGGTCGATGGTCCATCGCATCTTACTATCGACCATCGCATCTTACCATCGCATCTTACTATCGACAATCGACCATCGCATCTTACCATCGACCATCGCACCTTATCAGCTCAACTTACCATCGACAATCGCATCTTACCATCGACCATCGGCCTAGGTAAGATGCGATAGTAAGATAGCCCTAACAGGACACCGTAGATAAGGGAGCTAGGATGTTGTGTTTATCATTAGGAAAGGTTCATCTCATTTTAAGAAAATCGCTTAATGTAATGAAAATTACAGATCGCTGGATACCCTATTTGCTGTCTGATGAGCAAAAGGAGACTCGTGTGAAAAATTCACGCCAGCTGCTGAAAATGTTCCCCCAAATATGTTGCTCGAACTTTTTTCGAGAATTGTTACTGGTGACGAAACATGAGTTCACTTTTTAAGCCAAAACAGAAAGTCTCAAACAAAATATGAGTCACTAAAGAAGCCTGGAGACCCTGCATTCCAACGAGAATCAGCAGTGTCCCTAAAGTTCTTTACGCAATTTTCTTCACAATACATGGACCAGCTGTACAAGTCACCGTACCAAAGAAGAAAGGGGTTGATGCCAAGTTATACAGGGACAAAGCTTTTAAGATCAAAGCTTAGGTCTTGAAGCGAAGCCCCAACACTGTTCACCTATTTCTGAAACATGACAATGCTCCAGCACAGAAAGCGACTATAATTGTGACTGAGTTTCAGGAATATAAAAATTGAATTGTATTTTATAGTCGCACCAACAGTTAAGGTCATACGGCGACTTTCCAGCTTCCATTGATGGAGGAAGACCCTAGGTGTCCGGGCAATTTTCGTGCACGAGCGGGCACCTGGGTAGAACCACCGGGAATAGGAAACAGTCACTGTACTCATAACCATATATATATATATATATATATATATATATATAGGGAGAAATATTTATGAACTACCAAGGACAGACGGACAGACAACATTCGGACAAACTACGGCAGGGCACCTAGCTATGACGAGATACAAAGAAATCAAGCGTATGCATTCACTCCCTAAAAAGGATAGTTGCAACATAATGAACGTTGATGAACTGTATCTCTCCATCATAACACACTCGTCTGGAGGCACAATTAACATATAGACGCATACATACATACAATTATAGCTCATATGAGTGGGCCACATTTAAGCATTCAACCACACACAGCTATATTGAGACAGTGGCAATGAAAGGTGCCTGATCTTGGGGATACTGTGAATTCAGGTAAATATAATAAAGGGAGATAATTTAAACTCACTAAGCAACTTTCGAAATTGGGATCTCGTAAGAGATTCACGTTCACAAAGCAGAATTATATATATTCACTCCCTAAAAAAGATAGTTGCAACATACGTTGATCAACTGTATCTCTACATCATAAACTCGTCTGGAGGCACAATTAACATATAGACGCATACATACTTACAATTATAGCTCATATGAGTGGGCCACATTTAAGCATTCAACCACACATAGCTATATTGAGACAGTGACAATGAAAGGTGCCGGATCTTGGGGATACTGTGAATTCAGGTAAATATAATAAAGGGAGATAATTTGAACTCACTACAGCAACTTTCGAAATTGGGATCTCGTAAGAGATTCACGTTCACAAAGCAGAATTATATATAGGGAGAAATATTTGTGAACTACCAAGGACAAACAACCTTCGGACGAACTACGGCATGGTGCCTAGCTATGACGAGATACACAGAAATCAAGCGTATGTATTCACTCCCTAAAAAGGATAGTTGCAACACAAGTTGATGAACTGTATCTCTCCATCATAACACACTCGTCTGGAGGCACAATTAACATATAGACGCATACATACATACAATTATAGCTTATATGAGTGGGCCACATTTAAGCATTCAACCACACACAGCTATATTGAGACAGTGACAATGAAAGGTGCCGGATCTTGGGGATACTGTGAATTCAGGTAAATATAATAAAGGGAGATATATATACTTATAACGATATACTAGTATACATTTACTGGGCATGAACAGTTGGATGCAATACTATCCAGCATTGGCTCCGGGGTCCATCCTCACCCCTGGGTCATAACTTGGAAACCGTCCTGTTCCCACCTAATCCGAGCCTTCTCTGACCCTAAAAGCCTTTTTTTTAAAAAAATGAAATATCAAAAATCGTAAAAAGGGCTGGTAAGGTCAGAGAAGGCTCGGATTAGTTCCCACCTTATAACCATATATGCACATACTGGGCCTGAAGACTTTTAATTGGGGCCAGATGAGCGATTTATATCATCCACTTGAACTGTTACTGTTGCACTGTCTGAAATGGACAGTCATAATGTCAGTGACTCTTGTTTTTGTTAGAAGGTCATTGATCGCTAGATACTAAATTATCATGTTTGTGTTTTACGTCGTGACAAAAAAATTTAATGCCCTATTAATACGCATTAACAGTCTCACTAAGTCATCGTGTTGCCTTTTTCATTTTATTCATCCTCGACATTGTCACACATTTCTTCATTTTCACCTAAAATGTTTGAATGTTCAAATAATTCGTGATTGTCAGCATGGGCGGATTTAGGGGGTGGTGGGGGGGGGGGTGGGGGGTGG
The DNA here is from genome assembly GCA_037043455.1 of Cyrtodaria siliqua. Taxonomy (NCBI): domain Eukaryota; kingdom Metazoa; phylum Mollusca; class Bivalvia; order Adapedonta; family Hiatellidae; genus Cyrtodaria; species Cyrtodaria siliqua. Next base: position 47,097 of record JAWPHD010005040.1, read on the forward strand.
GGGGGGGGACATTGTTATTCTTTTATTTGAAAACGGACTTTTTATATTCATACATGTATGTCCATGTTACTGTAGATAAAATACCAAACAATTTCGATGCACGCTCTCAGTAGAATTTTTTTTTTGCTCGCTTCGCTTGCTCGACGCATAATAACTAATGAGCGGTTTAATTAACACATTGTTAAATCCTTTTATTTGAAAACGCACTTTTTACCCTATCAATGCACTACCGCAACCGTTTTATGAGGCTATAAACGGACCCGAAAATTGACCAAAATCTTACGCCCCCCACCCCTAAACTGAAATCCTGCATCCGCCCCTGGTCAGTCAGCCTTCATGGGTATGAAATGAGCATAGGTTTTCCAAAGTTACCAACCCTGCCAGTTTTTGTTTACACAGTGCATTTACGTTAAAGGTGAAATATAGCGTGTATTTTGAGTATAAATTCGGAAATATACGTATATAATATACAATATTTTCAAATCTTACACTTATTGGTTGTCCCGTTTTCTCACAGTAGCCAATTTTATCTCATAGTGCACACGCTTCGAGTTTCGCCCTTTTTGAAGACAGGTAAGTGACACGTGATCCTGTGACGTCATTGGTACCAAACGATTCGCGGTGTCGCATTGAGTTGTATAGTATTGTCTATGTAGGATTACGTTTTATGGTACTTGTTAAAAATGCCGTGTGTTGTTGCTGGGTGAAAAAGTTTGCATAAAGAAGGACAAGATAATAACCTAAGTTTCTTTCGTTTCCCTAATCGAGATAATGATATATTAAGATTTACCGAAGAAAATCGCCCGACTCGTCGAGAAAGTGGGAACCTACGAAAGACGCGCGAGTTTGTAGCAAACATTTTGAGTTGACTACGTGGGAAGTCCATCCTTTGGTTTCATTATCTTTGAATTTGGAGAACAAAAGGCCATGCAGATTAAAATCAACAGCGGTACCAACGATATTCGACTATAAAAATGAGAAGTGCATAACCCCGCCGTCTCCAAGCAAGTTGTATTCGCCTATTCGCCGTCGTTGAGGAGGAAATTCATACATGAAGTAAGATTAAATTTATTTTCAATTATCTTAGCACCTCATCGGGTATACGTATGATAAATAGAAGAAAGGTGTATAGTCTTAGATCTTTATATACACCGTGAATGTTTAGAATTAGAAGCATGCGTCTTTACGTGAATCAATGAAGAGTTGACGGCGCTAATATTATGTAGCCGTCTTTTTTTAAAAGATTGCTAAGAACGTTCAGCATATAAATTTAAATGAATCCGGTGAAATAAACACTATATCTTTGTTTCCAAATTTTAATTTTAATAATTTTAAATTATACACCCTCTTCTGCCAATAGTAGTATAGATATATATTATCAACATATATAGGGCTATGGACTTGAAAAGAAAATACAAAATATTTCATGGATATTTATTACAAGGCAGAAAATTAATAATATTACTAGCTTTTATATTAATTCAGTAATTTTTTATGGCAAAGCAACAACAATAACGTCTCTTAGCTCGTGCAATAAGTAAAACAAGTATAATGGAATAATATACTTTATATTATGGTAATTTGATATATTTGGTCTGTTTTCGATCTGTATATCAGGAGTAAGTATACATGAGTAAGTATACTTACTAACTGTCTATATCGTGCTCATAATACATTTGGCTATATTATTTAAATCATAGTATTTTTCTCTCTTTGTGCGCGACAAATATCATGTGATATATCCGTCTTGTGCAATACGCGTCTGCCCTCGGCGGTATTACACGGCTCAAGTAATTGCAGTAAACAGGAAATATATCATAAAACTAGGTTTCCCTAAATGGTGCGTGCTTTTGTGATATACCGACGTATGTACCCAAATTAGGCTGCACTTCAATAGTGCACCGCAATATTTTATTAGTCTGTATTGATATTTGGGGGCACGTGGAGACTAGAGAGCGTGTCATATTGCAAACACCGCTCCTACAGTGTTTGGTGTTGATGGCGACTTATGGCAAATATATAATACTATATAAATTATGGCGCCGAAATTATATGCTGTTTCATTTATTATTCTGTTCCATTTATTATTGTTTTTATTCATTTTTTTTATCAATTATGGATAATATCTAACAAATATATTTGTTCCATGTCTACTTATCGGCCAAAAAAAACTGACGCTCGTATTACCATAGATCTACATACATATATATCCATGTATTAATGTATAGGTATAGACCAGGTCCATTCATTCCGAATATACTACATTTCGCGGTTATTGTGTATGTACCAAGATATTGCAGTGTTGCGGGTGACTTACTGTCAGATTTCGATGAAAACAATGTTTACGTTGTTTTTTTGTGTGTTGTTGCTGTAAGTGTAAAAATACACTATTTTGTTAGATTAGTGAATAGTGTAATCAACCACTGAAGGTAACGAATGACCTGACACGATAGTCTTTACAAGCTCTCCATTTGTACCTGCACCGCGTAAGACTTCATCATCAGTTGATGAATCCGATGTATTTTCGTCCTCAGACACGTATTCTGGCTCCAAATCGTAAGGTTGCACATGGTGTAACCGTTTTATCACGGGCATTTCCTCTGACATCGCTAAATTCTCACATTTTTACACAAGGTATACTGTTTTGCGTTCAGTCCCAATGTAAACAAAAAATAGTTTGTTCCCAATGACGTCATTTCCGGTAATTCGCGCAAGAGTTTTTCCCCTTAGATTTTTTTCGATTTTTCAGCAATGCCTGTTCGCCTTTTCGGTTTAATCTTTAAAAACATATTTTCACTAAACATACATCAATATCATAGTAAACATCGTATTTATAATGATATTTAATAATTAAAAACATATCAACAACGGATTTGTTGATTTAGGACAAATTTCATATCTTATTGCGTCTTTCTGAGGCGCTTTAATCATGTGTTGTACTACAATAAATCGGAGTCCTTTTATAAAGACCCCGAATATATAAAAACTTCTCAAATTTCTGATATCACCTATCGCGCATGTACTTCTTCAAGGCTAAATATAAAGGGACAATTTGAAGATTTTATTGAAGTGTCAATATTTGAAAATGTGTACTGACGGCAGTTTAATACCCAGCTAGGCCGCTTTATGCAACGATGCACGTGACTTAACAAACTGTCAATGTCAAGAAGTACACACAGTATACATATATATTTTTTCTTTCGTAGAAAACGAAACAAATTGTGTATATCATATGCGGCTATGACGAGAAATCTTCACCATTGAGAAACCGCGGTCGGGCAATGGTGAAGATTTCTCTTCATAGCCTCTATCCGATTTAGTGTTTATCGTAAGTTTATTGCTAGTCACTATATAAGTCACGCTTAAAGCAACGAAGAGCAATATTAGGAAAAGCTCCATGAATAATTGGTGCAAGTATTTGCAAATCGGAGGCAACTGATTGGTTGAACACTGTGTATAGGATAGGGGCTATATGAAGAGAAATCTTCACCATTAAGAAGCCGAAAGGGAGGGAGTGTAGCGACATATACTCTATCAGACTTAGTGTTTGCCGTAGGTTTTATCGATAGTCTCTATATAGGTCACATTCTAAATCATGAAGAGCAATGGTAGTAAATTCTTCATGAATAAATGTAGCCGGTATTTGATAATCATATTCTGAGCCATCTGATTGGTTTGAAAAGGGTAAACACTAATGTTTATTCAGTGCTTAGATACTATCGACACACTTACGATAAACACTAAGGGACCAGGCAATATTTATCGTGGGGTTGGGACCGGTGCAAATACAAATGTTATATAAAAATAAATGAACGTCCCATGGCAAGCAAACGAAACAAAAGGTATCGTCCCTTGGTTTGTCGCGACAAAAAAAGTACCTGTCCCATGCCAGTTTGCACCATTCCCAATGGCCAGATAAATATTGCCTGGTCCATAAGCACCCTCCTTACCAAATGATGTTTGCTGCAACCTTGCAGCGAACAATTTTGTTCACCATAACAATTCTTAATTGTTCGCCAATGTTCGCCACTAGCGGTGATGTTGCCGCAAACATTATGGTAATTTTTGGCGAATTTGCCGCAAAGTCGCCAAAAAGCTAAACATTCGCCAGAAATATTTATTTATTTGGAACGTTCACCATAACATCACCACAAACTTACTTGCATGTTTTTTTGTTCGCGACAAATATTACCAATCCGATTATTTTTTTTATTGCACGCCATAACATCACCACAACCTTTTAAATTCAGATTTGCGGTTTGTTTATTCACAGAACATCACAACAAACTTTTCCATTCTGATCTGCTGTATCTGAAGACTTTGTTAACCAAATCATCATCGCAAAACTTAGACTTTATACAGAATTTTATTATTTCCATCTACTTTGCATTTTATGTCAAAGGATGTTCCACTTGAACAAGTAATTTAGCCAAGTGTAATTGTTTTCGTGGAACCTTATTTTTAAACATTTATTTAATTGTGCTCATTGATAGAACATTTTTAAATATCAAACACCATGATAACTCCAAAACCAGAACAATTAAAATTGTATCCCAACGGTGCAAAATAATATGGTCAGTATGACCTCAATAGGTAGATGTGTGTATATATACGTTTGTTGGTTTGTCTGGTGTTGCCTATTGGACTGCTACAGTTAGTGACATGTTCATGAAAATGGGAGTAATGCAAAAAAGACAGCGTTCGACATTTTCATAAAAATGGCAGTATTGCAGAAATGACAGTGCTCAACATCTCCATGAAAATGAGAGTAATGCGGAATGACAGCGTTCGACATCTCCATGAAAATGGGAGTAATGCAGAAATGACAGTGCTCGACATCTCCATGAAAATGGGAGTAATGCAGACATGACAGTGCTCGACATCTCCATGAAAATGAGAGTAATGCAAAAGTGACAACGCCGATATCTCCATGAAAATTGGAGTAATGCAGAAATGACAGTGTTCGACAACTTCATGAAAAGGAGAGTAATGCAGAAATGACAGTGCTCGACATCTCCATGAAAATAAGTAATGCAATGACAGCGTTCGACATCTTCATAAAAATGGGAGTTAAATGCAGAAATGACTGCACTCGACATCTCCATGAAAATGTGAGGAATGCAGAAATGGCAACACTCGACAACTCCATGAAAATTAGAGTAATGACAGTATACAACAGCGCTCGATATCTCCATGAAAATGAGAGTAATGCAGAAATGACAGTGCTTGACATCTCCATGAAAATGAAAGTAATACAGAAGTGACAGCGCCGATATCTCCATGAAAGTTGGATTAATGCAGAAATGACAGTGCTCGACATCTCCATACAAATGGGAGTAATGTAGGAATGACAGCACTCGACATCTCCATGCAAATGGGAGTAATGTAGGAATGACAACACTCAACATCTCCATACAAATGGGAGTAATATAGGAATGACAGCACTCAACATCTCCATGCAAATGGGAGTAATGTATGAATGACAGAACTCGACATCTCCATAAAAATGGGAGTAATTTAGAAATGACAGCACTCAACATCTCCATGCAAATGGGAGTAATGTTGGAATGACAGCACTCAACATCTCCATGCAAATGGGAGTAATGTAGGAATGACAGCACTCAACATCTCCATGCAAATGGGAGTAATGCGGAATGATAGCACTCAATATCTCCATGAAAATGAGAGTAATGCAGAAATGACAGTGCTCGACATCTCCATGAAAATGGGAGTAATGTAGGAATGACAGCACTCGACATCACCATGCAAATAGGAGTAGTGTAGGAATGACAGCACTCGACATCTCCATTAAAATGGGAGTAATGCGGATATGCGGAATGACAGCACTCAACATCTCCATGAAAATGAGAGTAATGCAGAAATGTCTGCTCGATATCTTCAGGAAAATGGGAGTAGTGCAGGAATGACGGCGCTCGACATCCCTATTGAAATGGGAGTAATGCAGGAAGGACAGCGCTCGACATCTCCATGAAATTGGGAGTAATGCAGAAACGACAACGCTCGATCGATCGACATCTCCATGAAAATGAGTGTAATGGAGAAATGACAGATTTTAATTTTGAGATGATTTATTTAAATAGTGTCAGTTTATTTAAATTGTGTCGATTTATTTAAATATAGTGAATTTAATTAAATTGTTGCACATTTAGTAAAACGAAGGTTCATTTATTTAGAATTCACAAACAATTATTTAAATCAAAACCATTTAGTTAAGTCGTATGGATATATTTAAATCGTGAGGATATAATCTAAATCGTAAGAGCATTTATTTAAATATTTAAATAGTGTCGCTTTATTTAATAATGTCATTTAATTTAAATCGTGTCAATTTATTTAAATATGGTGCAGTCTAATTAAATAGTGAAAAAAAAAAAAAATGTTTTCGAGCTAAATATCTTCTTTTTTTTTTACAAATGGTGCACCATTGTTCTATTTTTATAATTTCAGTCCATTATTTATTTTGAAAAACATGACCAGAACATTTCAGAGAAAAAAGTTATGCAAATAAAGTTTGCTGCAAAATTATTTACTATGTAAATGAGGTCTGCGGCAAAGTAGGAGCAAACATCGCCAAAAGATTACAGCTAAAAGTGTTATGCAAATGAAGTGTGCTGAGAAGTTGCCGCACACTTTTACTATGCAAATAAGGTCTGCGGCAAAGTTGCGGTGAACATCATTAGAACCTCATTTGCATATTTGTTTGCTGCATAATGCACTTGCATGCTAAAAGTGTACCGCAACTTCGCCGCAGAGTTGCAGAGTTACAGCAAACAGTCGTCAGAAGCCTATACTTTGAAGAGATCGCAAGGTTGCTACGCTCTCTCCCTTTCCGTTTCTTAATGGTAAATATTTCTCTTCGTAGCCCTTATCTTGTACATGCACGCTCATGACATCTCAATTACTAAATATATTAATACATCACGCTGCATACCAGTACGGGAGCAGCCTTGATATTTTCCTACATCTTTCAAATATCGCAACCACGCTTGACAACGAAAAGTAGTACGTCAACTTTCAGCAACGTCAAAAAAAAAAAATGTCCGCCATTTTGAATTTTTTAAAACGCATAATTTGGAAAATTGTGACAATTTTTGATCATGAAATTTCATTTCCCATTTAGGGTTCGTGATTTTCGTCTGTACCGACTTTTTTTTTAGAAGCTCTACTGCGTGATAAATGCAGACCCGCCTTGTAAAATGTCGAAGCGAGGGGCGATAACTCTAAAAGATGCCATTTTTAGAATACGATTAAAATGACAACAACCGTGTGTTTTTTGTTAAATAAAGTACGAGGAAATACTTGAATTGTTGTTTTAGCTCACACATTACATGAATTTTGCTGCATATCACGAAAAGCATGTTATTTCTTTATCAAAAATACACGAAAATACGAATTGTTTGATTTAACTGTAATTTTGACTCGAATGACCTCGCAAGAACTGCAGGCGCGTATTCGATGGAGCGGGTAGTATTGGGCACCCTCTCATATGTGGAAAGTTTACGTAACAATCGCTACTGTTCAAGATGGGAGTTGGGATGGAGAGAAGGAGGGGGAGGGCATCTGAACCGAGATTTAAAAGGATGCGCCCCATCCCACCCCAACTAAAATCATGAAAGCTAGTCTGTTTTTGAAAGCTCTTCCAAGCATACAGTACATTCTTAAACATATTCAGATAATATATTTGTTGCTGTGTTTTTGACTAGACTGTCCAGTGTCTAATTGTCATCCGCAACTTGGCGCAGTCAGTAGCGCAGCGGATTTGTAACCGGAGGTGGTGCCACTGAGTTTTGTTGGTGTGTTCTTGGGCAAGACACATTCCCTTAGCCTCATCCGTCGGATGGGGACGTAAACAGGGTGGTCCCGCGTATAGGTCTATCATCCGAGCAAGTTAAAGAACCATAGGAATCTGTTTGATAATAAGAGTAGTGCACGGTTCCCGGATTCCTATGTATCCTTCCCCTCTCTCTGAGGCGGCTCTAAATAACCTGTACTGTGTTGATGAGCCGTTAAATATTCAATTCAATTCATCCGCAACTGCACTCAGCACTGTCATATGTACTATAGCTGTCCCATGCTAGTATCATGAATCAACCGTGGAATATATCACCCACACATAAAAGGGTTTGAGGGCCCCATCTTACTTGTATTAGTTTAAATATAGACCATTTGTCGGTTGAAACCTAAGATGAATTTTTTATCAGACAGAAACACTGTCGTAATACTTATACTTATAGCATCGAAGGAAAATAAAGAAGGCCATTTTTTTTACTTTATATTTTTAAAGTTGAATTGTGTTTTATGTCATTATAGCACATTTTAGGCCATATTTCCTGGGTAGAACCAGTACTGTGTACTTACTGTTATCTGTAAGAATCGACACTTTCTCACCTACAAGTTCAGCTCCCAGTGGGAATTGAACCCGCAGCGGTGAGAGGTGAAGATGAGAATGTATACAAATATAAAAAGGCAACCGAACATCTCCATAACTCAATATGTCCATGGGACTTGAATGAACGCACTGAAAACAATCCGTGGAAAATTGTACTATGCAAGAATATATATTCATAAATAAATTTTATTTTGATGCAAAATCGATATGCTCCTCTAGACATCATAGATAAAGATCATGTAAAGTTTCGAAAAGATTGGTTAAAAACTGTGGAAGGATATAGACGCACAGATAACTAACACCATATGCCGCCTCACCTTTCAATGGTAAACAATAAACATTTAAGGTACATATTAAGGCCTTAAATATTATCTTTCATGACTAAGTAAAAAATATGTAACAAGTCAGATATCAAAATGAATTATTTATTTGATTTAAAACATTTCATTTCAAATATTTGCATCAAAACATCCCAAATATAAAGGGTATTACATAACAAATTAAATTGCATCATACAATAATTGTTTTTATTTATTAAAGGGACACACAGCGTTTATCAAGTTTTTATCAAGCATTAAAATGTGCACCTCGATTGATTAATCAATAATTTATTTTCACTTTACACACGCTTGCATATATTTAAATTATAAGTTATAACATTTTGGAGTTTAAAAAAAAGAAGATTGCTGCATGTCCCTTTAATATGTAATTGTTTATATGGTGCAAGCCAATTTGAACATATGTGGGGTTATATATATATACATGTATCTGTTTGTTATTTTTTTGGTGAGGAAGACCACTCACTTTTCTTCTGGGTATAACCGGTAATATACACCTCCTGCCATCTGTTATTCCACAAACTTTTATATAATCCAATAAAATTCAGAAAACATTTTAATCCAATAAATAAATTGGGCACGGCCGGTCAGATTAACAGAAACACATTTATATTTTCATATTAGCCCTTATTTTGAGCCACTCCAATGAACTATCCAGTTAATGTCGCCAACGATCCACCTTGTGTCAACAGTCGGATATGCATGTTGATATGATATTGTGCTGGCTGAACTGGTGATCCTCTTACTAGACATATTTTTCTTGAAGTTGATGCTAGTACTGTCCGTATGAGGTATTGCTGATTCATGATTCATAAAAAAAAAAAATATTGTACACCATCTTGTTATTATATACTATTCTTGTTCGATTAAGTATTTCTGATTCTGTTGTTAATGTTGTAAAAAGTTATATGTGACTACTTGTTTCAATAAAATCCTCCCATATATATTGGGACATCACTAACTATTTTCAGCTAACTCCCAGCATCTCAGGACTCCAAGCTCTGAAAATAAAAATGACATACATGATATTTTGTTTCAACTTAAATAGGTAACAAGTTGTAGAACTGAAATATGTAAATGAATAGTGATTATAGAACTTTTTTTACATGTACAATAAATTAAAAATAATCGTTTTCTGCTAAATCAACACATTTATTACCGGTATACCTTATTTAGAGCCGCCCCAAATGACACATAGGAATTCGAGAACCTGTCTTACTCTTACTAATGTATATATTAATAATTTCTATGGTTGTTTATCGTGCTTGGAGGATAGACTCCCCAGTTTCAATCCCAATCAAACAAAAGAGGCTGAGGAACAAACAAGGCTGAGGGAAGATCATTAGATGTATTGCGCGATAACACAGAAACTCAGTGGTGCATGTGTGACTTGAACCGGAAGCTCCAGATTGCTATCATCCACCATGCTATTGCTGGGCCATGCCAGCACATTATGTTAAGTCGGGGTCTTGGTTAAGTTTAATAATTTAGATGTAATACAGGGACCTTTTTTTTTTGTTTGTTTAATTTTACATATGTACTAAGCACAATATGACCTATTTATGTGTCGATGTGCTGTAAAACACCATTTTAATTTTAGTATAAAAAGTCTGAGACTAAGTGCAGGCACAGACCTAATAACAAATTATTAATATGTCTGTGGTGCAGGACTGGTGCACAATGCCACATATTTTGCAAAGAACAAACATTAATAAATTCACATAGATTTTTTGAAGCTGCGCTTACCTACATACTGGCTAATACAAGGCTCTTGATGTAGTTATACTGTGAGACTGGGAAATTTGACTTGAATCTGGCTATGGTAATACTGCACACTGCCTCTAGCTAACTTAGTCTTAGCAGACCTGAAAAAAACAAGTCATATATGATATTGTTTCATTTGTTTTTAATATTAATAACTCTGTCCAACTTTCTCAATGCTAACAATGTCAGCATTCCATAACATTTTACTTAAAACACAACTGGAATTGAAAGTGGTGCTTTCCAGAAGATGATACTGTCCAAAATGTATGTCACAGATGGCATTCATGAACAAATAGTAGATTTTCAAGGCTTACATTTTCATCAATTATTCATCACTCATGTGTTCTAAAAAATTATCAGAATTAAGTTAATATATATCAACCACCACCGTTTTACATGTTTCAACGTTAAACACTTGTCATACAGAAATTAAAAGTGTATTTACTTACATAGGCTACAGTGCAGACAATGCCATGACCCATTTCAGGCATTTGCTGGTGTGTTCCACTTTTCAATTTTAATTCTCTACATTGTCTACTGTAATAGATCTATTTGTTTGTAGTTTGTAAATTACGCACTCATGCAAAACTTGGAATTGTATACGATCGTGATTGTAACACTGTTTTAATTCTACTCCTGTGCAAATAAATTGAAATAATCCATCGGTCAATCGGGCCGTATGTGTAAACGATCTATCTGTGTATGTACACGGATCAGCATTATTTGACCTTTGAATGTGTGTGAGCTATTTTTAGCACATTCCTTAGCTATTTATAAACGTTCAGTTCAATTCACAATATTTAGTTTCTGTAACTGTGTGACATTATGATGTTAATTTGTCCAGGGAGAAGTGGGTTTGTGGCGTGCGACTGACTGGCCCTGGGCTGGGTGTTTTTCTGTGTCGCCGCTATTTTGAATAGCCTCTGAAAGAGTGAAATGCAGGTACCAACTTTCAAAACGAGCACGCAAAATGTATATTCACGAAAAAATAAGAAATTTTCAAAAAAGGTAGATCAGGTAATGATCTTCGACTCCTGTCAATTTCAACAATATTTAAGAATATACAATTTTTGTACCCGTTTTGAAACATTGGCAATTTCGAAGAAAACAAAAACTAGTTTTTTTCGAACTTCGCATTTGTACCGCGATTTCCGACTATGATATCTCAATAAAACCTGTCAACACGATTGTTTTATAAATCTCCGACATAATAACTGACTTCTGATATGATTTGTTTTCTTTGCCATCTAGTATAAGCTTTAAACTAGTGTTTCTAAAAAGAGTACTATAAAATCCGCGCATCTGCACGTGCTTGCAAAATGGGAACTACGTTGCCTCCAACACCAATTATTTATGTTTGAGTTATGCGGTTCAAGCACGTGAAATGACTTCTCTGCTCCCGTACTGTACATCATATTGCTTAGACCGTTCACGTTTTAAAACGACCCTGTATATCGCGTACACATTACACAGGTGTAGTAATAAATTATTTACCCATAAATGCACATGAAAGGACGAAGGTCGATTTTGTTTCATTTTTTTATTTATCTTCGAGGAGTTGCAAACGATTCGTGTTACACACGGGTATAACATGGCACAAGGTTAGTGTATTTTGTTTGTTTGCAATTGTTGTAATGATATAAAGCCTAAAGGATGTTCGATTGTTTGACACGTATTCCCGTGGATCCGCCATTTTGGGTTGAATTCCATTACCTCTTGTTTATTACATTATAAATATGTTAAATGTAATTTATTTAAAAAAGGTTGAGGAATTAATTATAAATTAAATTAAATGAAATTTAAGATAAATAAGATGTCTCCTGGAACCTAGATCTACTAATAATCAAAATTTCATTCATTGAGGCTAGCCTACACATTTGTACCCGACAATCAATACAATGTATAGTCATATATTGAATTACCGTTTTGCGTGGATATACCGGGTAATTGTAACATGTTAAGTCGACGTTCCCGTTTTGGGTTTTGACTTGTCTGTTTAAAACAGTGTTTACTGTGTCTATTGAGTTCGGATTTTCAAAATGTGTTAAGTGATATATATATATAACTCGTCATCAGTAGGCTTAGAAATGGTATACATATGTTGTAAACACTTTGCCTGATAATGGCGGGATAGGAGCCACTGTTCTCCGTTGTAATAAAATCCAGTAGCCGCTCTCCATGACATTAATTCAGTATGTGGTAATACAATCACGTCATTGTACAAGAGCCAATAAGATGCATGGTATGTTTGTGCAGGGATATGAAGGGGTGCGACGAAACGATGAGAAGTTGCAGACAACAAAGCAACACAAAGTGAAAAAATACACACAACAAAAACTCATTTAGAAGTTCGAGAAAGAAAACAAATCCTGAAAATATTAATCAGAGTTATGGACCTTTTTCAGATGTATTCATGAGATCATGTTGAAGATGTGAACAACGTGTCATTGTTGTAGACCTCATAGGTCTCGCTACACAGTGCATTTTTACTATGTTGGCCTATATGAATAAAGTTTACAGGGCCATTCCAAACAGAAGGTTTCCAAGCTAAAAGTTACTTTTTTATGTAACCAAGTGATTTGCCCACACAAAACTGTACAACATCTGGAACGTTGACCAGTTTTTTTTTTAAAATTTGAGTGGTGTCCTCCAATGCACTCTTTTGGGCTTTAACTCCAGAGTTTGGACCAGAATTCCTACTCTTCTTCAACACCCATAAAACTGCTATATTTTGGTGGCAGTGTCATCTAATAGCTGCACATCCAATTTCAGACTATGTTCATCTCACCTGCAACAACAATTAACATATCTGTCAGCAGTTATTAAAAATATTTAAAACCGAAGAACACACTACTACTTTTTAAGGCCTAAGAATATACCGTGGGTTTCAAGGGAGGTAACTGTGTAGTGAGACCTTATACTTTGAAAGTTATTGGCTGGATAAACCTTTTTTCGAAGGGAAATATTTCAAAACATATGAACCGGAGAGTTATGGGCCTTTATCATGTGTATTGGATCATGATGAAGATCTGTACAAACTACATTATACTTTGAAGTTATTAGCCGCAATCAGTTGTGAGCTAAACAAGAGACATACATACGTACGGTCAGACAGACGGACGGACAATACCACGACATAATATATCCATACGGGCGTATACAAATACAATAACAACAAAAACAAAAACAAGAAAAACACAAACAACAAAAACAAACAAACATCACCATGTCATTACGTATTCGTTATAATAATAATAATGAGGTGAAACTAATATGCATGCAGACAACAACTACATGAATCCAGTTATACTGTACAAAAACATGTACAAAGGGACACACTACTGTGCAAATAATGCGTAGACGTCTATGAAGTTTCTTCACTTTAATCAGAATAGTCAATAACAAGAATAAATCGCGAGAGTTATACAAACCAGAAATAAAAAAAATCGAGATAAGAGTCACTTGTTATTTATTATTATAGGTCAATTTATAAACAACGCATCACTTTTTTTTTCAAACAACACTTTCTTTATTTGCACTGTCCCGTTTATTGGGACGACAATAGGGTAAGAGGGTGATTTGATGCACCCTAGTACTGGTTTAAACCCCCAGCGGCATTTTTACCACTGACCGTTACAATGCGGTAATATGGAAAGCCTCGGCTGCCTTCTGTTGGCCTTTTGCATTTTGTGCAGTACGCTTTGTAAGTCGTTTCGTCCATTTTCTAAGTTATGTGCATTTTCTAAGTTGTGATGTGCATTTCGTAAGTTGTTATGTGCATTTCGTAAGTTGTTGTGCGCATTTTCTAAGTTGTCCTGTGCATTTTCTAAGTTGCTATGTGCATTTAGTAAGTTGTTTTGTGCATTTTATATGTTGTCATGTGCATTTTCTAAGTTGTCCTGTGCATTTTCTAAGTTGTTATGTGCATTTTGCAAGTCGTCTTGTGCATTTTCTAAGTTGTTATGTACATTTTCTAAGTTATTTTCGCAAGTTGTTATGTGCATTTTCTAAGTTGTCCTGTGAATTTCGTAAGTTGTTATGTGCATTTTCTACGTTGTCCTGTGCATTTTGTAAGTTGTTATGTGCATTTTCTAAGTTGTTATTTGCATTTTCTAAGTTGTCCTGTGCATTTCGTAAGTTGTTATGTGCATTTTCTAAGTTGTTATGTGCATTTTCTAAGTTGTCCTGTGCATTTCGTAAGTTGTTATGTGCATATTGTAAGTTGTTATGTGCATTTTCTAAGTTGTCCTGTGCATTTCGTAAGTCGTTATGTGCATTTTGTAAGTTGTTATGTGCATTTTCTAAGTTGTCCTGTGCATTTCCTAAGTTGCTATGTGCATTTCGTAAGTTGTGATGTGCATTGTTCAAGTTGTGATGTGCATTGTTTAAGTTGTTCTGTGTATTTTCTAAGTTGTTATGTGCTTTTCGTAAGTTGTTATGTGCATATTCTAAGTTGTCTTGTGCATTTTGTAAGTTGTTATGTGCATTTTCTAAGTTGTCCTGTGCATTTCGTAAGTTGTTATGTGCATTTTCTAAGTTGTTATGTACTTTTCGTAAGTTGTTATGTGCTTTTCGTAAGTTGTTATGTGCATATTCTAAGTTGTCTTGTGCATTTTGTAAGTTGTTATGTCAATTTTCTAAGTTGTCCTGTGCATTTCGTAAGTTGTTATGTGCATTTTCCAAGTTGTTATGTGCATTTTCTAAGTTGTCTTGTGCATTTCCTAAGTTGTTATGTACATTTCCTAAGTTGTGATGTGCATTGTTTAAGTTGTGATGTGCATTGTTTAAGTTGTTCTGTGCATTTTCTAAGTTGTTATGTGCATTTTCTAAGTTGTTATGTGCGTTTCGTAAGTTGTTATGTACATTTAGTAAGTTGTTATGTGCATTTCGTAAGTTGTCTTGTGCAAACTACAAGTCGTCGTTAAGTAGACTTTTTATCGGAATAGGTTTTGAATGAAACACCGGTAGAAATGGCGGCTCCAGGAGCGAACGCCATGCTCTGCATACTTTAACAAAATTGGGTTAGGGAAATTATACAATAAATTCTTAGAACAGAAAATTGATTTCAAAATATGTAAGGGATTGTCTGACGTGGAGTTAATAAATCTTGGTCTGAAAACAATAGATCACAATATGCAGTATCAGGAGGTGTGGTACAGGTGGCCGTGGGTACGGAAGATAAGGGGAGGGACCGGGAGACAAGGGTAGGGGTCGGAAGACAAGAGGACGGGAGTCGGGAGAGAAAGGGGCGTGAGGTTTTTAAAATAGCAAGTTTGTAAAAAAATAAAATGAATAATCATAGTTTGAGAGTCGTTTTGGGTAAATCAGTATATATCCTATCAAAATCCATAATTGACCATTATCTTGTCTGCCATACACGTTCTGTCTCCACGATAGAGCCCGTCCAGACTCTATTGTGCCCATCGCGGCAGGGAAACTTGTCGTGTTCGTTGGCGGAGGGACGTTAAACCTCAGAACTACACACACACGTCTCCACGATAGATACGTTTATAGATTTTGTCCCTTGTTTATCAGTACTCTGAGAGAGAAGAGAGAAAAGGGGGCGGAGAAGGGAGAATAGGGAGGGAAAAGGGAGAAATGGGGGAGGGAGGAGGGAGAAGACGACCTAACGTAGCCCCTACCCATCAGTGTGAGAACTAACAAATAATAATAATAATAAATATATTTAAATAAAAGTAATATTAACGTGCTATTTGTTGAAAACAAACATATTTAAGGTTTTCCTGAAAAAAGTCCCAGAGTATTTAAAATATGTTTGTTTTCAACAAATAACACGTGAAGTCCAGACTCTATTGAACCTATACCTTTAGGACGTCCTATTGGTCAAAAGATGGAGGGCTATAAACCTTAGGACTACACACAAAGACAAACAAATAACACGTTGTTGTTTTTTTCAGACCAATATTTATTAACTCCACTTCAGACAATCCCTTAATCATTTTGAAATCAGTTTTCTCTTCTAAGAATTTATTGTATAATGTACCTAGCCCAATTTCTTTTATCTAGGCAGAGCATAGCGTCCGCTCCTGGAGCCGCCATTTCTACCGGTGTTTCCTTCAAAACTTATTCCGATAAAAAGTCTACTTAACGACGACTTGTAGTTTGCACAAGACAACTTACGAAATGTACATAACAACTTATGAAATGCACAAGACAACTTAGAAAACGCACATAACAACTTAGAATATGCACAAAACAACTTAGAAAATGCACAAGACAACTTAGAATATGCACATAACAACTTACGAAATGCACATAACAACTTAAAAAATGCACAAGACAACTTAGAATATGCACATAACAACCTACGAAATGCACATAACAACTTACTAAATGTACATAACAACTTATGAAACGCACATAACAACTTAGAAAATGCACAAGACAACTTAGAATATGCACATAACAACCTACGAAATGCACATAACAACTTACTAAATGTACATAACAACTTGGAAAATGCACATAACAACTTACGAAATGCACATAACAACTTAGAAAATGCACAAGACAACTTAGAAAATGCACATAACAACCTAAGAAATGCACATAACAACTTAGAAAATGCACAAGACAACTTGGAAAATGCACATGACAACTTAGAAAATGCACAAGACAACTTAGAAAACGCACATGACAACCTAGAAAATGCACATAACAAATTACTAAATGCACATAACAACTTACTAAATGCACATAACAACTTAGAAAATGTACAGGACAACTTAGGAAGCGTACTGCACAAAATGCAAAAGGCCAACAGAAGGCAGCCGAGGCTTTCCATACGGTAACCCTATTGTCAACGCGTGTAACATGTCTTACTTCTTATTAACTTTGTAATTTTTGTTTCTTTTTAATCCGTGTATTGGCTGACTGATCTGTGGAATGTATTGGTTGACTGTGATCTGTGAAATGTATTGGTTGACTGTGATCTGTGGATTGTATTGGTTGACTGTGACCTGTGGAATGTATTGATTGACTGCGATCTGTGGAATGTATTGGTTGACTGTGATCTGTGGATTGTATTGGAAGACTGTGATCTGTGGAATGTATTGGTTGACTGTGATCTGTGGAATGTATTGGTTGACTGATCTGTGGAATGTATTGGTTGATTGATCTGTGGAATGTATTGGTTGACTGTGATCTGTGGAATGTATTGGTTGATTGTGATCTGTGGAATGTACTGGTTGACTGTGATCTGTGGAATGTACTGGTTGACTGTGATCTGTGGAATGTATTGGTTGACTGATCTGTGGAATGTATTGGTTGACTGTGATCTGTTGAATGTATTGGTTGACTGTGATCTGTGGAATGTATTGGTTGACTGTGATCTGTGGAATGTACTGGTTGACTGTGATCTGTGGAAGAATGCGGCAATATTTCCGGGATCTTCACGTCCGGGATTTCTTTCGGGGCATAATGAAACCGTAAGTGAAACTGAATGAAACCGCAAGTATTGGAATGGAATAAGTGCAAATCTGTCTTTTAATGGAATAATACCTTTTTATGGAATAATACCCATGTATATTGCGATATACTCGTAAATACCGCCGTGTTATACACTAGTCGATGGATTATTGCACAGGTAGCAATGAACAGTTTCTTTGAGTTTTTCACTTTGATAAAGCCACATCGATAAGGTCGTAAGTGAATAATCATAGTTTTCCGCAAAGTGAAAAAAACTGGCTGACATTATAAATTGTGTTAATACTGTGAATAATCATATTGTGACATAAGCTGTAGTTTGCTCGCTTTTAAAATATAGTATTTCTTATTACAAAATTTCAGTTTTGACTTTGTAATCAGAGAAATTGCACTTACGACCTTATGTTATTAAGTAATCGGAAAGGAATATTTTCATCAAAAAAGTTGTATCTGGCAGTTACGACCTTTTGAAATGTTAATATGAATTTTAGGCACTGCCTAAGACCGAGCAGAGCTCTTAAAATTAACACTTACATGATATATCGGATCGCATGCAAAATTTAATACTTGTAAACCAAATATTTTTCTCTTATATTATATTATTCTATATTGTTGTGATTAAAGACTTACCTATCTTAAGTTTCTTGTCAATGACAGCATATCAAATCCTGACATATCTCTGATATGCAAGAAATGGTAAGCATACCGGGGGTCATCCGCCAAGTTGTCATTATTGTCTATATGTATAATAATGATAACTTGCATATCGCGATTTGCGCATCCATCGCGATGTGCACGCTACCCCTGTTAGATGGACATTGGCTGACTGAAGTTTCATTAAAATGGTCTGAGAAAGAAAGTTACGTGTTTTTTTACCAAAACTATTGAAAATGTAGATGAATTACATAAACCGTCATGTTAAAAAACACCGAAATATATGAGTAAATTAATTGACTATTCATAATTTCGATCATCAAAATCAGCTGACCAAGCAATGGCCTAGGCATTTGACACACCTCTAAATTGTGGTATGTGGTAAACTCAAACTCGATCTTTATCATAGTTTGTTTGTTTGTATGGTATTTTAAGTCATTTTCAACACATGTAAGGTTATATACTAGTATGACGGTCGAATTTTTTTGTGTTGGAGGCATCCACCCATTTTTCCTGGGTAGAACCAGTACTGTACACCTCCCGCCATCCGTAAGAATCGACACTCCCTCCCTTACAAGTCGAGCTTCCCGTGGAATTCGAACCCGCAGCGATGAGAGGTGAAGGTTTAGAATGCAACGTCGTTAACCATTCGACCATGCAGACGCTTCGTCTGTATCATAGATGTTCAACCAAGTTTATTGTAAAAGTTAAGGTATTTACAGTGTGATTTTTTTTAAAACCAAATTTTGAAAATTATCTTATTTTTACTCTTTCAACTCAAGAGACACCTTTCCTGGGTTCATATTGTTTTCCAGAGAGAATAGTTTTGTAACAGACATATCTTTTTGGCAGCGACTACAAAGAGTGCCATTGAACATTTTCATTTCAGTTCTTCTTTCTAGACAAATTTCGCATTTAGAAAAATGTACGACATCTGTTCTATTTCAAAGGCAAGTATAGCATCCATAGCAAGGTTGATTTTTCATCTTTCTGTAATGGTGCAGCTTCTGGTATGTCATTTATTTGATATGTTTTGGTAATATACCCTTTTTCCCGTTTATTTTCTTTGATTCTGACTGTGTTTCGTTTTCAAGAGGTTTTTCATAATTGATGATTCCTAGTTTCCTACATAAAGATTGGATGTCATTGGTTATATTAGAGTTGGAATTTGAGTCCTTATTTGGTTCAGTATATGATGTACTAATATAATTTTCTGAATTATGTTTGCTCTTGTTGCCATGCGTGTTTTCGGTGGGTGATATTCGCTTTTTACTTTTACTACTATCAGAGTCATTAGAACTTGAAACTGTTCATTGTTCAAAAGCAAGTCAATGGTTGTACATGACAATTCTCCTTCATTGGTTGAAAAAGAAAACATGTGATACTGCTCTGCACCATTTTGATGCGTAAAACTCATGTATACATTGATGTTGTAGCCTAAAGTGGTAGCCACAGCTTCAATCTCACAAGCTGTGGCCCACCCATGACCATTTATCATTTCCCTCTTGTATTAAAGTTTGGTCATGGCAGGACGTTCTGTGGTAAATTTGGACTAACTCCTCCATGTCAACCCTGTTATCAGCAATATAAAAGC
Source organism: Cyrtodaria siliqua (assembly GCA_037043455.1). Classification (NCBI taxonomy): domain Eukaryota; kingdom Metazoa; phylum Mollusca; class Bivalvia; order Adapedonta; family Hiatellidae; genus Cyrtodaria; species Cyrtodaria siliqua. Next base: position 67,303 of record JAWPHD010005040.1, read on the forward strand.
ACTAGCGGATCCAGGGGGGGGGGGGGCGCACCCGGCGCGCGCCCCCCCTAAAAATTCCGGATCATACATGTATGTCTATGTTACTGTAGATATAATATCAAACAATTTCGATGCACGCCCTCAGTATTAAAAAATTTCTCGCTCGCTCTACGCATAATGACTAATGAGTAGTTTAATTAACACATTGTTAAATCCTTTAATTTGAAAACGGTCTTTTTTTATTCATACATGTCCATGTTACTGTAGATAAAATATCAAACTATTTCGATGCACGCCCTCAGTATTTTTTTTTTTTTCGCTCGCTTGACGCATAATGGCTAATGAGTGGTTTAATTAACAAATTGTTAAAACCTTTTATTTTAAAACGGACTTTTTTATTCATACATGTATGTTCATGTTACTGTAGATAAAATATCAAACAATTTCGATGCACGCCATCAGTATAAAAACAATTCTCGCTCGCTTCGCTCGCTCTACGCATAATGACTAATGAGTGGTTTAATTAACACATTGTTAAATCCTTTTATTCGAAAACGGACTTTTTTTTATTCATACATGTATGTCCATGTTACTGTAGATAAAATATCAAACAATTTCGATGCACGCCCTCAGTATAATTTTTTTTTTCGCTCGCTTCGCTCGCTCGACGCATATTGGCTTATGAGTGGTTTAATTAACACATTGTTAAATCCTTTTATTTGAAAACGGACTTTTTTATTCATACATGTATGTCCATGTTACTGTAGATAAAATATCAAACAATTTCGATGCACGCCCTCAGGATAACTTTTTTTTTTCGCTCGCTTCGCTCGCTCGACGCATAATGGCTAATGAGTGGTTTAATTAACACATTGATAATTCCTTTTTATTTGAAAACGGACTTTTTTACCCTATCAATGCACTACCGCAACCGTTTTATGAGGCTAGAAACGGACCCGAAAATTTACCAAAATCTTACGCCCCCCCTAAGCTGAAATCCTGGATCCGCCCCTGAAAAGCATATATTGTTTCGCCTATATTGTCTTGTCGACGTGCCGTAAAACACCATTCAATCATTCATTCATTCCTATATTGTCTGAAGATATTTACTTTTCCAGTGATGCTTAGACATAGGCAATGAAAAAAGCAGTCACCATCACCAGGCACATTGTATTTGTTGAATGGAGCATTGTTAATATAAGTGGGACAAGCTTGAAGGGCTGAACTCAGTTGGAAGATTTGTCTCCTCTCAGTTCACTATTTTTAAATCGAAAAGCAGGTCACTCAGACTTACCCTGCGATGAACTGAATTCAAGAGAGAGATCTTTCTATGCACAAAATTAAAAAATATATTCTGACGGTTTTTGACAGCTGTCATTTCTCTGTTTACCAACAAAACGACACATTGACGTCATACATTGACCTCACACATTGACGTCATCACATCTTGATCCCGAAAATGACGGGATTGGTCGAGTTTTCACGATTGTGTTTTTCTTTGTTGTAAACAGAGATATAAACATTGGTTTAATGAAGGTTAGTTTAATTTTGACAACCAATAACAAATAATAAAACAACTGCTAATGATATTAAAGCATTCTTTTAATGCATTTAATAAATATCGCTTCATTTGTAACTACTCGTCAATATCCCGAATAATGACGGGATTAGCCAAACTAGTACGAATACTCCGAATAAGCGTTTATCAAACTACGGAAAGAGACAATCATCCAAGTGAAACAGACTGATTCCCTCATGATTTGAGGAAAAAATCCAAAATTGCCGAAAACTATTTCATCAATGGCGGCGCTTCCGGTGCGACACAGTTTTTTTGCCCAGCCAGGTACGATTTCAAAACTTGCACATGTGTTACCATTAGCCAATCATCGTCGGCCGGCTGGCCGAGCTCTGCTCGGTATAAAAGTGATTATTAGACCACTGTAAGTGTCTTTTATTTTACCAGTAATGGAGAATGTGACATCCAAAAAAGAGATACAAGAGATATGTTTTATACTTTAATTTTAACAAAATAACATTTAATAACAGAGAACTTTAATGCATATTAACTTATGAACAGAAAATTAAACAATTTATGAACAAACATTAACAAATATTACAGTTGATATTATGCTTGTATAGCACTTTCAAGGCTACATTATGATTAGTAAGTTTATTAACTACGCATGTTTCATTAGGTGCATTATTAGTCTTGAGATCTGGGTTATGTCACATTAATCATCCACTACATTAGTCATCCGAGCAGTCAGACTCGTTTGATTCTGGACATGCTGCTGCGGCAATCCTTTATAAAACGAGTGATATACACCCGGAATCACCTTTGCGTCGCACAAACGAACATGGTCTTTGTATTTTGCAGAAGCTATTGGTATTTCTGAATTGTAAGCTCGCTTACGGTTTCATTGCCCTTCCTCTAAGATTGCCTCTAACTATTTCGAAGCATTTATACTTGAAACTCCGTATTTTCATCCATTGAACTTTCTCTCCATCTATGCTGGTTGTTCTATTGAAACAGTGTTCGATGCGAATTTTTTGAAATCTACAATTTCCGAGTTTGACACTTCAATGACATTATACCTGGGATGTGAAACCTTGCTGTTTCGTACTGCACTTATCCAATCCGATGATGCAAACATTTCGCATTTTTTTGTGTGCTTTTCAGTTGTAGCATGGACAGAGTCTCCTGCCATCTGCGAATATCCTCATTCAAAATAAGTATGAGTAATCCTCTTGATGGGAAAGTTATGAACAGAGTACAGACACATGCTTGAGAATGGCAGATTTCTTTGTTGGCCCTTGCAGCTATCTGAATAATATATCAAATGATCGACTTACTCAGACGTTCGTTGTATTATAACAAACATGATGCTATTTCATTACTCCCTCTCTTTGCGACACTTTCATACCACATGTTACACTCTGCTTGTCTTGAAATTGTGTCAAACACTGTGAAATTGTAGGTTGCAAGTTTTCTACTATAATATGCTTCACCAATTTCCGTTTTTGGTGATATTAACACCTTTTGTAGGTCAAAGTTAATCAGGCGAATATTTTTATCTTTACATGCCATTTCTTTATCTTCATTTTTCATGTTTCTAACATCTTCTTTTCTCAGTTGATGTTCAATGTATTCTTCTCTTTTTCCAAGTTGTTCTTCATCCAGCATTTTGTAAATTTCACAGGAGGAACACAAGTCTTTTTTGGGTTTGTGAAATTCCATGTTGTATTCCGTGTTAAAAATACTTCCATATAGCCAGTATTTTTGAGCACTTCTCCCACCCTGCTTACACTTTCCACAGTATAAATTATACATTTTTCTAACTGTCAATTGTTTGTCAAGATACTTCTTTTGGCTATCCTTTCGGCAGTAATGTGAGTCAACGGCTGGAAATTCTTTAATATCACATCATGGATACGTATGTCAATTTTAACTAAGATGTTTGAAACAATTTTCGAATATAAAATATTTATGTTCTTAATTTCTTAAACCAAACACCTTCATTCAACAAGGTAACGTATATTACGGTAGCGTAGACTTAATAACGCAGGTATCAAAGGTATAAATATTACGTGAAACTAAATTTTGTAGTTTAAAAAGCATAAATAATGTTCAAGATGAGTTGTTACAATCAATTGTGTTTAAAGGACTGCCATAAAATTGTAATAGTTTATTGGATGATTTGTTCTATTATTTATTTTAACATGCAGAAAATAGAAAATGATTTAAAAACCCACAATGTAACGGACATTACAAGAACCAAACATTATTAACATCATGTGCACGTATGTCTGTGATATATGTAAGGTTTTGAATAATTTTCGGATGTAACATCATTAATGTTTTTATTGTCTTACGTTAAAAAACTTAATAAAACAAGGTAACGTAAATTACGGTAACGTAGGCTTAGTAATGCAAGTATCCAAGGTATAAAAAGTAAGTGAAACGAAAGTTTGTATTATAAAAGGCATGAATATTGAAGACAATTTAAAATACAAACCCTTTCTTCCATACATTTTTAATCTTCAAAATGCAGTAAAATTAATTATTATTTTATAGGTAACGTATTCTACACCCTGTAACACGTTAAAGCCCCAACGCACAGATGGCACACATGTTCCAAAATGCTCTACACATAATGGGCTATCAGAAAAATAGGGTGTTCAAAATCCCCCTAGGGGTGGGGGGTGGGGGCGTGGGTGTTCTCCTACTAGCTTAGAGCCTATGGTTATACTTATCATACATTAGATGGTAAATATAGCTTTACTGTTAGTACTATATTACAATTATAAATTACAATAGAGTCCATTCATTTGTTAGCCAGTCATTTATTTAAAGAATTGTATATGTTTAAAAGTATATGAAGTTAAACATAATCATAACATAATCATGATCTAAAGAATTGTATTATTAAAGCAAATACGAGACTCGGTGTATAACAAACGATTTTGTTAAACTGTAATTTATTCTTCATAGCTAGTGCAAGACGATCAACCGCCTTTGTTTGTTTTGTTTTGTTAAGGTGTAAGATTTCAATGCATGCGGTATCTAAATGACAATCGTATCATGACATTCAAGTACATTGATAACAATGTTGGCTTACTGTATGGGTGTATTTCCTTTCAAATAATTTAAAATAAAGAAATTTAATACGATTATGTGAATATCAACATTTAAGAATTATGCTCCCTTTTGTGGAATTCCATTCCGACTCAAACAATCCTAAATAAGTTTACATGTAACTTGCATTTTAATATGTTTACACAAATACCTAGACACGTGCTATACTTGAATAATGAAAAAGTGTGTATTGATCCAAACTAAGCTTATATCATACTCAAGGTCATGTGTGTACATAGTTATCGAATATGAATATATAATTCAAGGGTAGCACTGCCTATATACATATTTAAACATACTAAACTGGAAGTTTCATGTAACAAATACTCAAGATTATTTGAGTTCTAATATTCTTTCTTTTTCAAATGCAATCTCAATGGGTTATGCCTCGGTCAGATGAGACCTACGGGTGGTCACGGGCCCGCAGGACTTGGGGAGCCGTGCGGGCCTCTGGCCCTTGGGAAGTCCGTACGAAATCACCTTCCTGCGATGTTGTGGTCACATGCATACGGGCGGTCTACGGGCGTTCTACGGGTTCTCTGCGTCTTCTTACGATTTTTTGGCCACGGGATCGCAAGAACCCGTACGTGTACCCTACGGGTTCCGTAAGGTGCACGTGCGGGCACCGTACGGGCCCGTGCGGATGCCGTACGGGCTTGAGAACACCCGTACGATCAGTCGTGCGGGACCGTACGGGGCACGCAAGGGGCCTGTACCATTTTTTTAAAGGCCGTACGGGGCCCGTGAGAGTCCGTACGGGGCCGATAGGACCCAACAGACCTGCGGGCCCGTAAGGGACCCGTAAAGGGTCCCGCACGGGCCCCGCACGGGCCCCGCACGACTGTCTACGGGCCCACAATCGTAGAAGCCCGTGTCTGAAAGTTGTGCATGCTCAACTTTCAGCCACGGGCTATACGGCGCCCCTACGGGTCCAAACATCTTCGAAAAATCATGCGGGCCCGCACGGCATGCCGTGCGATTACCCACGGGTTCTCAGGGATTTGGCCCTTACGTGGCCCGTAAACTGCCCGGGAGCTTCATGTGACCGGGGCATTAACACAAAAGGGGACATAATTCTGTCAGTTATTGACTTTATTAAAGTCGCTATCTCGCCAACAACAGGTACACTTTACAACAGATGTACACCGTTTCTAAACCTACTGTATCGACAATAATAATATATATATGTATGTATATAACTTATACATTTACACTTATAACTTCATTTCCTTTCGATGGGAATGTTTTTTTATTTACACTGTCTTGTCAATTTGAACGTTGCAGACAGGATAATATCGAGGTTGTGTACACTTTAATTCGATTTAAGCTAACCAGTGGGCCATATTGCCTAGTCGGTAACCCTGTCGTCCGTTGTGTATTGTCGTTTTTATTGTATAGTTAATATAATTTGCTCTTTGTTTGTGGTGCAAAGCGGATCTACGGTGTCATTGTGTTTGGGTGCTGTGATTTCTATAGGACCATTTTTCTCATTCTTTTTAGACATTTTGCGAATCCGAACTCAATTTACTACATATAAACTCCTTAACCGATCAGGCAAAACATCACCTGATTGGTATCATTGCCGAAGCGTCGAATTACGAGTTACCAACTCTTAATTCATTTTACGCATATTCAATTACGGGTATTTTAAGTATACTTGAATAAATCTAGACTGTTAGTCGGCACTTTTATGTTTTATTTAAAGAAATTAACCCGCAAATAACGACAAAACTTCACAATAAAACCGTTTATCAAAACTCTATCCAGGTGTTCAGGTCATGTAATAATGTATATGTGCCAATTAAAAGTATTGTTTGAATATGCGTAAAATGAATTATGAGTTGGTAACTATTAATTCGACACTCCAGTTTTGGGTTTTGTCCAAGCTGATTAAGAGCGTTTACATTGTATCTATAGAATTTGGATTCTTAAAGTATGTAGGTTATATGTATATATCTCGTCGTCAGTATGTTTAGAAGCAGTGTACATATGTTATAAAATGTGTTTGTTGTTGGCGGGATTGCTACGTCAATCGGCACACATTTATATCAAATCTTGAGAATAATAAGGTCGTATCTACCAGTTAAGACCCAACTTTTTATAATATCAAACAATAATGACAAAACTATAAGGTCGTATCTACCACTTAAAACCTTATATGTTTATAGCCCTGTAGTTACAATCTTTTTGCAAAAAAATAACATCCATGCGTTCACTTACGACAAAGGATTAGATGAATAAAACCATGCTAAAGCAAACTGATATGAGGACGGGTACCAGACTGAAAGTTGCGCAATTGTGTATTGTGTATTGTCAGTGAAGTAAGAAGAGAGTGAATGGGCACATAATCGAATCTCGCACGATCTCGTATGGCTAAAACGAGAAAGATAAGCGTCTCTGTACATGATCAGAAATTTCATCGTGATCGCTGGGCGCTCTTTGAAAATGCTTATAACTGCGACAGGTGCGCGGTTAACGCTATCAGTTATGAATATAGCGGAATGGGTTCATTGTACCGGTAATCAGATTAGCGTTAATCTAGTTGTAATAAAGATAAACTTGTTACACCTTCGTTGCTATTTTGACGCATCTATACATACACATATTCTTTCAAGGTTTATTAAAATCGAGGTTTATTCATTGGCAAATGCTGGTTAGCGGTAGATGACGATTTTTATTTTGAGTGTTTGTAAAAAGGGGCGTTACCATTAATTAAGCGTACTAGAGTTACGAGTGATTTCTTTTTGTATTTATTTAGAAAACATAATTATTAGTAAGTGCAACTGGTTTGTGGTTTATCTAACTTTTTTTTTTTTTACGTTTTCAATTATTAATGTTCTCAATTCACACTCTTTTTTTTTTTATTGAATTTTTTTTAATATATATTACATAATAACACATTTTTAAAATACTAGCATCCGTCTAAGTGGAACTTTTAAATAGCTTGTAACATGACACAGTAACTCGCAACACCGAATGAGATAATGTTGTATAAAAAAATAATATCACATGAAAAACTTGTAATTAAACACGTAAGTGGGTTTTAGCAGTGCAGATACATCAGTTTAGCATTAGTTATATTTTCCTAATATTGTCATATTAAAACGGCATAACAAATCAATTTGTTACTATGATAATTTGTTGAGGTAAAAATGAAACATTAACACACTTATGCGTGTTTTTTTTTGACAAATCCGAATGGACATAATCTATTTCTTATGTGTTTAGTTTATAGATGCATATAATATAAATAAAATTGAAAAATAATAATATTACACAATCATGGTATATATTCGATGTCAACACACCACGGGTGGCCAGTGTTTGCCAGTGATTTATGCCCTCTTTTATCTAAACAAACATCCTGCTTAGGACGGCCAATTAGCCACGGGGCACCGTATAATTATGATTGGAGAAACCCTTTATATCTTTTGATCGCAATAAACAACTGCCATAAAACCCTGCGTTAGCGCCGCTTCAGTTAACTGTTTTTTGCATGATTATATATCTATGTAGGTCATATGGGTTTGAGACCTTATAGTAAAAAAAATACTATCTCCAGGACGCATATGGTGAAATGCATTGGAAAGCGCTTAATTGATACAGACATTAAAAGTTGTTGTTCGTTGTTCAACTGTTGGAAAGGACATTTAATTAACCAAAAGAGCCCCAACACAGATGGGTTGAATAAGAGTTTTTAAAACATAATTAAAGCGTTTACATAAACAAAAAGTGTACCACTACATTCTTTAATCATATTTCTCGACAGCGAGGTGTTTTTATTGGAGGAATTAACTAAAATTAAAAAATCTAAAGCGGATTCCTACAGCATCGTCGTTGGCTAGAATCGGCCATGTATGGCCGTTTTGGTCGACACTCTATGTCGTCTTTAAGACAAGTATTAGACAAAATTAAGGTTTTTACATAACAAAAAGTGTACCACTACATCCGTCAATCATATTTCTTGACAACGAGCTGTCTATTTCCTAGGAATTAACTAAAACAAAAAAATGTATAGCGAAGTCAAACAAGATGGCATTTCATACTCATTGGATGGAATCGGCATGTATGGTCGTTTTGTGCGATATCTATGCAGTTGTTAAGACAAATTATTAGACAAAATTAAGGTTTTTACATAACAAAAAGTGTACCACTACATTCTTCAATCATATTTCTCGACAGCGAGCTGTCTATTTTCTAGGAATTAAATAAAAACAAACAAATTAATAGAGAATTACAAAAGGGTGCATTTAATCGGCGTTGGCTAGAATCGGCCATGCTGGTCGATATCTATGCAGTCTTTAACACAAATTATTAGATAAAATAAAGGAGTTTTGCATAAAAAAAAGTGGACCACTACATTTTACAATCACAGTTTTCGACGGCGAGCTGTTTATTTTTGAGGAATTAATTAAAACAAACAAATGTATAGCGGATTTGCGCCGTCTCGACATCTCTGATAAACAATACTTTAACGAACACGACCGACCAACAGTTTGTGCATTTTATTTTATATCAATCAATTCACTGTAAAGTAACGTAGAAATACCCAAAATGTCAATATCAACTATGAGTAATATAACAACAAACAAGTTCTGTGAAGTAAGATGACCTTATAATGCAAAACAGTCAAATATTTTACAATTTCACAAAGCAGAGCACTTCACCGATGGAAACAAAATGGCGGATATTCAGAAAAGTTTACCGCTAAAACGAGGTTCCTTCCACTTCTCGAAGCCATACGAGATTTCAGTCAGCTGCGCTATATCTCCATTACGGGTCACCATTCACTCTCTTCTTACTTCACTGGTATTATGTACACCATCGACATGGTAGCAGTGAGACGCTTAACTCTGTTGTAATGCACACGCTAACGCACACGCATCCCTTACATGTGAACACCTGTATTTCTGTGCTGATGTGTACTTCTAGCACGTCGTGCTGCAAAGTTGAATTGTAATCAGTATGTAAGGCAAATCAAGGTATTTGAACAGAGAGAAGCGAGGTCGCCCACCTTGATTCAAAATGATTGGTAGGAACAACTGATGGTAAAACTCGGGAAGAATGTGTCTGGTAAGAAAAAAAAAACGGTCGTGGCGTGTTTACGTCAACATTATTTTTTTTCAATATTGTTTTAACACCCGTGACTTGATATGTTATTATGTTAAACTTTGTTTCCAGTCCCCAGATATATGCTATTTCCTCTCGGCAGCTATTTTACGCTTGCGTAAAACTTTGCTTGTACCTACTTTTATATTACAATATGCAAGACTTCTTTGACATTCTTGGTTACTCCTATGATTCCTGGATTACCGATGTGGTAGCTTTGGAGACTCGCGTGAAGCGTGTGAAGCGTGTGAAGCCATTGATGTTTGTTTTAGCTCACCTGAGCATCAAGTGCTCAAGGGTGAGCTATTATGATCGCCCGTCGTCCATGCGAGCGTCCGTCTGTCCGTGCGTGCGTCGATCCACAATTGCTGCAAACGACTTCTCCTCAGAAACTTTCAGGGAAATTTTGACGAAACTTCACGGGAAGGATCCTTGGGTGGTCTTCTCTGAAGATTGTTTATATTATGGAAATCCATGCAGAACTCTAGTTGCCATGGCAACCGAAAGAGAAAAAAAGCTGGAAAACTGTAAAAAATTCTCCTCTAAAACTACTGGCTCGATTTCAGAATAATTTCACAGAAATGATGTTTGGGTGACCCTCTACCAATATTGTTTAAGCAGCGTTAATTCGTCAAAAAACATGGCCGCCACGGGGCGGGGCAGTTTCCCTAGGTAGCTATATGGATCAACTTTTAAAAATCTTCTTGATGAAGTTTGGGTGGATCTCTACCAAGATTATTCAAGCCGGGTTGATTGGTAAAAAAAACATGGCCACCAGAGTGCGGGGCTTATTGTTGCTATAATCTTAAAAAATCGTCTCGTCTGAAACAGCTTGATGGTTTTAAATTAATTTCACAGAAATGATTTTTGGATTGGCCTCTATCAAGGTTGCTCAAGCCGGGTTGATTCGTCAAAAAACATGGCCGCCAGACGGCGGGGCTTATTTTTGCTATATTTCTATATGAAAATCTTAAAAATTCTTCTCGTTTGAAACCGCTTGATGTATTTCAAATTTTTAAATTAATTAATTTCACAGAAATGATGTTTGAGTGGGTTCCTATCAAGATTGTTCAAGCTGGGTTGATTCGTCAAACAAACATGGCCGACAGAATTTGGTCAGCATTTGCGCCCATCCTATGTGTCACCAAAGGAAAACCTAATAACAATTGTGTTTAGTGTGTTTTATTGGTTCAAGTTTACTCAGGTGAGCGATATAGGCCCATCATGGCCCACTTGTTAATATTATCTTATCGTACCCGTAATGGGCTGTTCTCTTGTTGCTCTGACTTCTGCCAAGTCATTAAGTACTTACATTGTGGCTTCCTAGGCTTTTATATTCATATATACATGATATTCTATGAGCCCATGTTTGCGTCTCGCGACGTGAACATTTCTCGATTTCCCCATTGGTACACAATACCAAGTTTCAAGTTTTATTTATTCAAGGCTCACTAAGAGCATCTGATATAACAATTTTACATTGTGCAGAAAACAGAACAATAACAAAACTATTTACATAACAATATAACAATACACATAATCACATAACCATCACACAACCAACCATCAATCTGTACATGAATGAAATTACTAGAATGAATAATGAGTGAATCCTAATTTACATGTTTAGTAATGTATTTTTGCTATCTAGTTGTTTGTGTTGTTTTTTTATAACTATAAGCAAAGCATATGGAGAATGAGTGTATACATTTATATAACATAAACTATATATATGTGCAATGTGAATATCTATATGTTTTGAGATGAAAGAAACTTTTTTTTTTCTATCAGTCTTTGAGCAAAACTATATCCAGTTATTTTCAAGCTTTAAGAATGAGTTCACAAAATCTGGCTAATTTTAATAATATATTCTTATCTTTACTATTCATTAATAGCTCATATTTAACAGAATTTGGATTTTTATAAAAATATGGACCAATATATTTTTTCCTGTCATTTGCAAAGTGTTTACAAATAAATAAATAGTGAAATTCATCACCCAACAAATGAGCATTACAAAGTGTACATGTGCGTTGATTTCTTTCTATGTTTAAATGTCTTCCCTTTTCTATAGGCATTTTATGATTTATGCAACGGAATTTACATAAAGTATTAGACAAACCAAATGGCAAAATATTAAAATACTGCTAAAAAACAAACTCTTTCTTATATATTCTACAGTTTTAACATTTACTTAGACTTTGTATATCACTATTCCAAGATTGAACAAACTGATCTCTTATGCGACTCTTAACTAATTTTCTAAAACAATCAGGGCTATAAACTTTCTGATCTAACCAGTAATTAGACAGCCCAAGTTCGTTGAGTGACTTTTCAACAAACTGTATCCGTGGAAATTTAATTATGTTGTTTTTATTAAGACAATATGCCATTCTATATAGCAAATTGCATATTTTGGTTTCTTTAGCAATTATTAGTTTACACCAGTAATTAAGTATTCTACTTCTTATGTGTAATTAAATCGGAAATATTCCAAGCTCACCATACAACATACAATTCGGTGTACTTTGTTTCAAGTTTAGAATAAATTTACAGTATTTAGACTGAAATTGGTCTATAATTTTATATCTTCTATACCCCAGACCTCTGATCCATACGAAAGTATGGGCACAACCATAGCATCAAACAAATGTAGTTGCAAATCAAGTGGTAACAACAATTTTCTGGCTTTATTAATTAAGGAATACATAGCTTTTCTTGCTTGGTCCACTAATCTTTTCTTAGTTTGACCAAAATAGCCATTAAATGCAAATTGTACACCAAGATAAGAGAAGCTATCAACAACTTCCAACACACTATCGTCAAAATAAAAATTTGGAGGATCTCTCAAGCCTCTCCTGCTTTTACAAAATAAAACAATTTTAGTTTTCGCCAAGTTCACTTTTAAACCCCTTGTTTTACAATAAACAGACATACTATTTAATGTTAACTGCAAATCTTCTGCACTTTCAGCTTAAACAACAGTATCATCAGCATAAAGAAGCAGAAAAAGCTTGAAATAAACCTCAACATCATCATCGCTCAATACATCACGAATAGTATCAGACAGAATATCTAGCCCATTGTAGTGTTGGGACATGAAATCTACAAGGTCATTGAGAAAGAGAGAAAACACAACTGGTGATACATTTTCACCCTGCCTTATACCAGACTGACTTACAAAGAACTCTGAAATTTCTATTCCTGATTTAACACAAGATTTTGCTTTATCATACATATTGTAAATAATTTTAATAAGTTTGCCATCTATGTTTTGTTTTAGCAATTTCTGCCATAAGGCTAATCCATTAATAGAGTCGAATGCTTTACTGTAATCTATAAAAGAACAATATAATTTCTTACGTTTAGCAATATAAAAATCAATAAGCATCTTCAGAGCATATTATGATCGACTGTACCGTTCCCTTTCCTAAATCCAGCTTGTTCTTCACATAGAACATCATTTGACTCTAAATATAAATTCAAACGCTGATTCAGAACATATGTAAACAATTTTCCAAAACAGCTAAGAATAGATATACCCCTATAGTTATCTGGGTCATTAATATCGCCTTTATTTTTATAAAGAGGTAAAATAACACCCTTGCTCCAAATATCTGGAAAAATACCAGAATCCAGAATAATATTAAAAAGTTTACAAAACACAGGTAACAATACATCCACAGAGTTTTTCAAGTATTCATTCAATATGTCATCAAAAATTGAGGACGATTTATTATTTTTCAAATTACTAATAGCTTTGTTAATTTCGGCTATGGTGATATCTGAGTTTAATTCTGCATTGTTAAAACTGATATTATGTAAATCTAGATCTTGAAAATCATTATCGTCATCTGAGATATTTGCACTCAGTTTACTAAAATGCTCATCAAAAGCTTCACTAGTAATTTTATTGATAATATGTTTTTTATCTGATGAATACTTGTTCAACAAACTCCAATAAGACTTTGGATCTGAATGTTTGAGACCTCTCAATTTTTTGTTGATCTTAGCATGAAAAAGTTTAAATTTCTTATTTATTTCCTTCTTATACCGTCTTCTGCTATTTATCATGATGTCATGATTATTTGTGGACCTTTTCCTCCTAAAATTATTTTTATCAGTCAAATATTGATTCCTAAGAACTTTACAACTTTCATAAAACCATGGTTTTGGGATTTTCCTAGGCTTACTATGTTTAAAATACTTTTTTTTTTAGTAACTAAATCACACTTTTCAGCAGCACTAATAATAATGTCAGTGACATTCTTAGTTAATTTATTCACAACTGAATCATCATAAGTTTTACTATCAAATATTACTGACATTTCATCTAATAATGCAGCAATGTTGTCCGTGTTGAAATTATTTTTGAAATCTGTAACTTTATCCTTGTTCCAAGTAGGTTTTATAATAGTTTCATTTTTGCTATCAACAAGAGTAGCTTCAGTACAGGCACTATTATCAATTACATTTGAATTATTTAAGCAAAAATCAATAGCACAATGCACATCAGATAAAATTGGGTCAAAATCTAGAAGATTAAAGGATTTAACTTTTGGAAAATTGACATCAGATAACAATAGATAATCCAGCACACTACCATTACCACTAATACATGTTTTACCACCTAAATATGCATCATTGCCACAACGACCATTAGCAATATGCAAGTTAGTAAATTTACATAAATCAACCAACCTATATCCATAGTTATTGACATTATGACTATCATCAGAGTGCCTGTTAATAGGGAACCCAAGATCAATAAGGTTGTTTACATTCAAATTATGCTCTGTAACATGATCAAAGTTTTCATCTGCTATATACCTATCCATGACTGTAAAATCAGGAAGAATAGCGTTAAAATCACCCAAAATACAAAATGTACTATCTATAAATTTCACATTTAAATCAACAGTACATCTTTCAATATTATTAAAAATATCAATTGAACCATAAGGAGAACCCTCTGGCGGTATGTAAATTACACCAAAAATGACATTATTATCTTTGAATTTAAACCAAAGACTATTTTCAGTACAGTTATCAAGTAGTATAACACTTTTATAAAGCGTAGTTTTATTAAAAACTCCTACCACACCAGATCTATTCTTAAATTTCTCCCTCATTAAAGGAAAAACCAGGCACAGAAATATTATCAAATTTGTCCAACTTTGTCTCAGCTAAACAAATAATGTCATAATTTTCAAGAAATGTTATAAATTCGGGATTTCTTAATTTAGTGACAAGACCACACACATTAATAAAACAAATATGTAACAACTGTGAATAATTTGAACAACATATATATATGTATGATCATGGACAACATGATTTAAGTTTAAAAGTTTGTGATCGGATGAAACATGACTGGAATGACTAGAATCATGACTGTAATGACTAGAATCAGACTCATACCCCCTGTCTCCCTATAACAAGTTTGCAAGACCCAGCTTCTCCAGATCAACGTCAATGTTAATTTTGAACAAATCGTCTGGCGATGATATAACCTGATGTGCTCCTCTGTAGTCACAATGAATGTTACCATTCTTGGTGAAAACCTTCGACGTACCCTCTGCAACCTTCACTATGCCTCTCAACTTGGACCGAAGTGGCGTTAGATCATCATTTATGAACACATCTTTTAAAGGGACACTGTCCGTAACTTTTAGCTTATAATACACACACTAATTATGTTCGCAAACATTACACACTAAACATTATTGAATAATTACTAATTAAAGCAGGATTGTTTGACGGAATTCAATCGCGGTACAAAACAAAAGAGAAACCATTTCGGGCGTTTGAACTCGCAGCCAAAACTAAAATTACACTCGCGGTAATAATAGTGAGCGTGAGCGTAAAGTGGTCGACATAGCTCCCGACTGAGCAAACCGGGCTATACATATTACGCACTACATACTATGATAAAAACCTAATGCCCTAATGGAAGTCACGTGATCGCAGAAAAGGTAAATACGGTGGGTCCCACTTTATTTAAAAATAATAATTTAAGCTAAACTCGCGAATGTATTACTAAAGACTTCTTAGTGCCTATGCTCATGTTTTCATGTATACATTTCACTGAATAAAAGTCAGACAGTTATTTGGTTATGCTAATTATCTGCTTACTTACGGACAGTGTCCCTTTAACGCATCACTGGATCTGAGATTTTTTTTAATTTTGTATTATTCAGTCAGTTTCGCCCTCGAAATGAAGCGAACAATCAAATGCTGTGTGCCTCTTCCTCTGCCTCCAACCTTGTGACATGTGCTGATGTCAGCTAAACTAAATTTGATGACCCGGCCACGAGGATCCTCAGCATTCTCCAGTTGTGTCTGGGTCTCCCTACTATTTGCAATAGCATCTATCTTGTTGAACAAAGCAACAATCTGATTAGTCAGATCTTCATCGTCCTTGATCTGCAGCCCATGAATCCGTATGTTCTCCCGTCTTGTGTATTGTTCAAGGGCATCGTTCTTGTAAAACGCCACACGAACATTCGATTTTACCTTCTCTAGATCTTCTTTCAAGACACAAGCACCAATCGCGCTACGAAGATCTTCAAACTTTTCAGATAAAATGTCCTCAACCGCATGGGCGATAGACAAAATGTCATCTTTGGCAATGTTTACTTCATTCGACCCCGAAGATTTACCTCCATTGCCTGTCATCATTCGTGTTCAATGGATTAAATTACTATGAATGTTAATGAAGAATGAAATGATGTATAGTACGATGACTGATGGCTGTTATAAACTGTTGGTTACGTTCATGAACCGAATTACTGCAGTAAATTGCCTGTTTTTCTTGATTTTGTTATGAAAGTTTTCTGCACGCTGTTTCAACCACAACCGGAAGAAGCCAATACCTTCAATATGCAAAAACAAAATGGTGGAGATTACGCTACCGATTCGTTGTGGAAACCGTCGAGTGTTTCTTTCTTACCGCTTTTCTACGCTTTTCATTGGGTAAATGTCTGACATAATATTAAGTAATATTGTTTGCAATTTTAAAAATAATAAAATACCAACATTGTGATAAACGACGTTGTTCTTTTTGTTGTTGTTTTTTAAATCCACCAAATTTTCCGACGCGTTTAGAGCGTCGACGTCAGTAACTTAAACATGTAAAGGAATCACGTGTTAGGAATGAAACAGAGACACGTTAGACACGGGAATTGGCTGAATAAAAAGAAAACGTGTTTAAGGTTGTTTAATTTTAGTAGTAACAACTTTGAAGTATGACAAATTCGTTATTTCGATTCTTGAAAGGGGATTCTTGACAAGGGACATGGGCTCACATCCCCTACCTGGCAAAAATATTCCCCCTCGCCTGACTTTATCTGGATTCTTGACATGGGACATGGACTCATATTCCCTCCCTGGAAATTATATTAACCCAAGCCTTCAGGCGAGGGTGACTATACTTACCAGGCAGGGAATGTAAGGCTTGGCTTGATTGCCAGTCAGGGAATGTGAGCCCATGAGCCAAGAATCCAGATAACTAATACTGTAATACTTTTATGACAGTATTGGAGACTTCTGTGATGCATCGACAGTCAATGATACAGCCTTGGATATGTATAGGACAGTATGCACGCCTTCTTTGACAGTCTTGAATACTTCTATGGTCTGAGTGACATAATATTTTATTTATGTGGTAGCTTTGGACACTTAGTCTTGAAGTCACATATGATGCATGGCAGCCCATTCGGCAGTTTTGGAGGCTCATATGAAAGTCTGTTATGATACCAGGGTGATCTATGTGGCACCTTGGAGAATCATATGGTGACTAAGTACACCTATGATGCCTGGGTGACTCGTGTGGTAGCTTTGTACTCATATTATTTTTTTGTTTGTTTGGTGTTTTACGTCATTTTCAACTTTTATGAGGGTCTTGGAGACACCTACGATGCCTCGGTAGTCCATGATGCCGCTATGACAATTGTGTCCGACTTCTTCGACAGTCTTTGATAATCATATATGATGCATGAGCGACACGTATGGCAGCTTTACAGACTCATGTGAGTCTTTGAGACGCCCACGATGCCTGTGTGGTCCATTGGCAGATTTTGGAGAATCGTGTAGCAATATAAAATGTTGTTATGATAGTCCTGGAGACTGTAATGAAGCCTCTAGGCAACATGTAAATAGGCAATATAAGTAAACGCATAAATGATCATGTATATATATATATAAACAATAACTTAGAAAGCCACCAAGTAAGTACTCCGGGACTTGGCTGAAGCCAGAGCAACAAAAGAACAAATCGTTAAGAGTACGGCAAGACAAGATTAAAGACCAACATCAAACGCTAACGTCCGATAAGGATTTAGGTAGACGTCATCCTAGGTTTCACAATCTGTCCGGTCATCGCACAATCAAAGAAGAAAGCATAGTGGCGAACTGTAAATAAATCAAATCACTAAACATGCAGTGCGTTGCAAAATGATAGGGCCATAACCTCTTTTGATAAACTTTTTAACAAGTTTAATAAAGATTGTATGAAAATGAGTATGACCAGGGAGTACGTTATATATATAACGTACTCCCTGGTATGACCAAGGATCTTATGAAGTTTGTAAAAATATCACCACCATAAAAGTCAGGTTGTGATAGCAATCGTGCAAACTCGCTCATTTCCGTAGATCATCGGAAATAATGCTCGTGGGTATTTCCAATGATACACGTCGATTTGATGGGTTTGGGTGATTTGCCCTGCCAAAGTACCGTGTAAACCATAACAAAATATAGACCCGGAAATCAATTGATTTTAAACATATTTGTATTATTTATTAAATGCTACACTCTTTTGAAATAAGTGTTATCATTTTATAGTTAAGTTAAAATAGTTAAATATAAAAATAGTTTGTAATTAACTGCGTACTGTTTTGTTTGCATAACAAACGGAGTAGCCAATCGTAAACGCTCGGCCAATCCCGTCATTCTTCGGGATGAAGGAGCACCATGATGGTTCAATGGGCGCCGCCATTGTTTATTCCACGTGACTGACCCCACGTGATTGAAAAGTAGTATCCAAGATGGTGTCTATGTCTTTCCGAGATTATTTTTGAAAAAAATGGTTGAGGCAGTTCCGATTGGTTGTGGTAGTTCAAGTCTTAACGATTAGCAATGAGCGTCTTTGTGACAACGAGGGGCCGTATAAAATGCGGATCGTCTACAATGAGGGACCGAATAAAATGCGGATCCGACAGGATACGACTAAAAAATAAATAATTTATACAATAATAGGATTTATATATTGTTATTTGGTTTGACCCATTTTTATTCGAATATAGACATGCTTAATGATCAACAGAGCAAGTCCGTCTATGTCACCGAAGTATCAAACTGCGAGCACTTTTTAATGAGAACAGAAACTAAATATTATCTCAGTTCAGAATATGTTTAAAGTATATACCTATTACTTATACAAAATTCTACAAAGATTAGAAATAAAGCAATTAAAGAAGAACAGTAACGTCTGAAGATTGTTCCCTCGAAAGTATGGGCGATGTTTTCATTAAAAAGTATTAGTTCTAATTTACTTGTTATTCGGCTTTTGATGAATTGAGAAAAACATCTTTATTTAAATACGAATGGAAGAAATTAATAGCATTCCTAAATACATATAACAGTTTATAGATAGATATGTAAAATATGCAAGTAAGCATTTAATATCAATCTGTGTTAGATTACAATGTATTTATGTGGCATAAACAAGTTTATAAATAGAAAGATAGAGAGATAGCATTGGGATTATTTTGAAACGTCATTAAAAGAATATCTTGCTTGTTTACAATGGTGTACTTTGAAATTTGGATGATGTGATAATATAGCTTTTTTATTTAGAAATGGGGTCCCTTCTTCCCTCGCTGGATAAATACAATTTATTTCACATAAAAAAAAACGTTGAGTAAAATTGCATCAACATTTTCGGATATAAAGGGCACAATTTCTACTGTATAAGTATTCTTTCTGATATTATGTTCATATAAGTATGGTCATATTTATGATCTTATGCTTTGGTCATTATAAGGAAAACAGATGCACTAATGGCATATTTTCCACGATATGTTTACACACATATATATTTCTTACAACTCAAGAAGCTTTCAGGAAGCATTATTAAAACTAAATGTTACTATGCAAGGCAACTATTTATGCAGTGGTTATTACAACTACATTCTTGGCCACGTGTTTTATTATTTATTCTTATTTGATTTTAATACTATATTCTTTCAACTTACTTGCAGAAAAGACAAGGGCTACACAAAATAAGCAAGATGAACATGCATTTCTCGAAGGGCTAAAATCATTCAACCCGCATACACCTCGCGGTAAGTATTTAAAATAAACCTTTTACAGTTCCATAATCTCGCAACGCTTAACTGTTATGGTATTTAACACGTATGGTTTGCACTTATGAATAATTGACCTTACCTATATCATTTATTTTCATTATATCCCGTCTCGTAGAAAAAGTAGATATGCTCACCGAGATCAATGTTTTTATTTCAACGTAATAACTGTTTAACTTTGCATCGCTTACTGTAATATAAAGCCTTGATATTCATCCTTGTTATTGCGTGCGTCTATTCGATTAGTAATATATAGAGTCTGGTCTCAGCGAGTTGTTTAAATAACCAACGAGCTGAGACAGACTCTATCTTTTTTGTAGCATGGTGTACTTAGTAACACTGTGACGTCATTGTGACCGTACTCTAAATTCCAATATCCGGTAGTTGTAGTACGGCTTAGCCACGCCCCTTTGGTTACCCTAAATTAAACGATTTAATGCTCTGCATTCATCAAAGGAAATGTCACCGACCATGCTACAATATTATTTGTAAAACCAGGGAGTAAGTATACTTACTCACTCCTACTCCCTGGTAAAACTCATTAGACGATCGCTGTTATGTGTTATCATTCTAAAAACCTAAAAAAAAGAACTAGTGGAAAGAACAATGCTTTATTAAGCCCACATACATAAGTTCATTTTCTAAAACTAAGAGTTTATAAGAATAACTTTTGACCAGTCTGTGTTTACCTTTTTTTTATACCTTGAACTCATTTAGACCGTAATATATGTTCGAATTATCACTCTATATACGTTATATATCACGTTATAACAAGTAGTTTTTTTTCTAATTGAAATACGGAACCGAGTTGTTTCGGAACCAAATAATGTATTCTAGGTCAAGGTGCACAGGAACTGGTCACTTTTAATTTTTGCCTTCTATTATTATAATTGTCTATAAAGGAGTTTAATGGGAAATTTTGGAAAATGCTGGTGTTCTTTTTCAGAGGTCAAGCAGACGTTCGAAACAATCTCAATTACACGTACACTATATACAAACATGTGCAGAAATAAATGTCCTATCCAACAATACCTCTCTTCCTACGATCCCTTGTAAATTCGCTGAGATATCCGAGTTCAAAGTCACCAAAGTGCAATTTCACGCTGCACGAATACTGCGCCGAAATTAACGGAATTAACGGACACCTGATTTTCGGTAAAATTCATTTGGTTACATAGGGGACATAGACAAACGACGTGCAGCGTGTGAAATTGCACTTTGGGGACTTTGAACTCCGATATCTCAGCGAATTTACAAGGGATCGTAGGAAGAAAGGTATTGTTGGATAAGAAATTTATTTCTGCACATGTTAGTATATAGTGTGCATGTAACTGAGATTGTTTCGAACGTCTGCTTGACCTCTGAAAAAGAACATCAGCATTTTCCAAAATTTCCCATTAAACTCCTTTATAGACAATTATAATAATAGAAGGCAAAAATTAAAAGTAACCAGTTCCTGTGTCAAGGTGGTTATCAATGAACGACATTCCACATGTGGAAGTTTGATTACATGTGATACGGTTAACCGTATATACACAATACAGTTTTGTTGTTTGATATCTCAGTGTTTATGTAAGTGAATCTTAATAATGGAACCAATAAGAATATGTAACAAATGCATGGTCTTGAACAACGCTTTTCTTACATATTCTTATTTGGTGACAATATAAATTCAAAATGATGTTTTGTTATTATTTAAAGATGAAATTACTTGTATATACATTTGTAAAGTTATATTGCCTTCTTTGTTAGAGATTATAACCTGGCGGGGATATCTTTATTTACACTGTCCCGTTTAGTGGGAGGACATTAGGGTAAAAGTGAGGTGCACGCACCCTAGGACCTGGTTTAAACACCCAGCGGCATGTTTTGCCAACGACAGTTCCAAGGCGGTAGCCCTATTGTCAACCCTTGTGTGTTTGTGATGACTTATCAAGCCCTTTATTCATCTTTATATATAGTTGTTCTTTGTTTCTGTATGTGTTTGTGGTTGACTTTCGTCCCTGGATGCTACTTTTCCTTATCAATTTTTATATCTACTTGTAAAGTTTAAAGATATTTATAAAAGAATAAATAAAATACGGATAACTACATGGTTGTTGCTGGATTTGTTGTTTTTAAGTTTTTAAAATAATGTCAGTGTGTTACTATTTTACAGAGGCAAACGAAGAGCTTAGGATACTATTGATAGGAAAAACTGGTGATGGGAAGAGCGCGACAGGAAATTCTATACTTGGTAAAATCGCCTTTGAATCCAAAAAGAGTGCTGGATCTGTTACGTCGAAATGCCAATTTAGGAGCGGCGAGCGCTTTGGAAGAAAAGTACTTGTTGTTGATACCCCTGGTTTGTGTGACACGAGTAGAACACAGCGTGAAATTAAAATGGAGCTCATAAGATCACTTGGGTTTACAACACCCGGTTTTCATGTCATAGCATTCGTTTTAAGGTCAGCTCGATACACAAAGGAATGTGAAGAAACCAAACAACTGTTTTTTGAATGGTTCGGGAAAGGTGTTGAAAAACATGCTTTGATTATTTTGACGGATTGGGATTATGGTGATCCTAACTTTGATGATTATTTCACAGAACAAGATGAGTTGAATGCTTTTAAGCAAAATTGTGGAAATCGAGTTGTTCCGTTTGACAACAAGGCTTCTGAAAGGGATAAAGATGCACAGGTTCGGAAGTTATTTTCTGTTGTAGATGAAATCATTGCTAGAAACCAGAGAGAGTATTTCTGCACAGTAGCTTTTCGTATAGCACATACTTGCATTCAAGTTTCCGAAACACCAATCTTTAAGTGGTTGAAGAGCAAATTGATGTCAGAAAACCAAGATGAAACAGAAGACGACTTGAAGGAAGCGGAAGTAGGTGAAAACAGCACTGAAGCTAGAACTTCCGGTGAATTCACAGAGGATGAAGTCAATCATGTCTGTGAGGTAATACATGAAAACGAAGAAACGAAATGTGTTGATTCTGACGAGTTGCAGTGTGATGGCGATGAAGAGGTTACGTTACGTAAACATTCTGACAAACCAAACGCATATGAGAAAACTAGAAAGAGTTTCAACAATGATAACTTTCTGACCAAATTTATGAATTTGTACGATAGAATTATTACAAAGTTTATGAAGAAAAAACAGGAGAAGGCGATCACCTATTAAACTGCTAGCACTTTTTAATGGGAACCGAAACAGTTTAGAATATGTTTGAAGTATATACCTATTACTTATACAACATTCTACAAAGATTAGAAATAAAGCAACTAAAGAAGAACATTAACACCTGAAGTTTGATCCCTCGAAATTATGGGCGATGTTTTCATTAAAAAGTATTAGTTCTAATTTACTTGTTATTCGACTTTTGATGAATTGAGAAAAACGTTTTTATTTAAATACGAATGGAAGAAATTCATATGCCTAGCATTCTTAAATACAGATAACAGTTTATAGATAGATATGTAAAATAGCCAAATAAGCATTTAATATCAAACTGTGTTAGTTTACAGTGTATATATGTGAGTTTACAGTGTATATATGTGGTATAAACAAATGTCATTTGTTAGTTTATAAATAGCTATACACAGAGAGAGACAGGCATATATATATATATATATATAAAGAGAGAGAGAGAGAGAAATAGATATGCACTGATATAGAGACAAATAGAGGGAGCCAGATAAAGGGGAATGTATACAGAGAGAGAGAGAAATGTTCATAATGTTTAGAGTAATGTTGTCTACTGGTATATATTAGGTATTGTATGTAATTGTTGTTTTCGGGCAGTGAATTTCTCGAGATCTAGTGCATGGTTGCATCATTGGTAGAAGCCCCCGTCGTGTCTGACTTGTATATCTGTATGTGGTTGTTTGCAAATGTTCTCTCTCCATACATCATATCTTCAATAAGAAGTATCTTATCGATCACACATAATGAAAGTCTGTTGTTGTGAATCTAACAATATCCCATTAATACTATGATATTTACTAAGTTCATGTTATCCTTGTGATCCGGTGCCTTTCTATGTCATTGGCTTTATATTGTATACGAATAGATGAACTATTACCAGTTATGAACTCAAATTGTATTCATGTAAATGTACTGTATATGTAAATATTTTCACACATTTTAGAGTGTAATGGTGTTCAGCGATGGATATAGGAAATGGATGAAACACTGTATTTTTGTGTAGTGAAGTACTGCTAGGCGCTACCGTCGTAGCTGGCTCGTATATATGTCCATGAATGTCTGATTTTCCCCCTATATATATATATATATATATACATACATATATGACTGATAAATCTGCCTTCAAACTACTGGGAGTCGAAACAGTAATCCTGACTACGACGCCTTCACCTGGCTAAGGTGAAAACGCCTAAGATAACACTACCCACAACAACTACTTTCATAAGCCATAGATATAAAGGACTGAACGTTTTAGCATATCAGAAATTGCACGTACACTTAAACACAAGAACATGTATATCTTCTTTAAAGTCGCAGGACTGACCACGTATAAAATGACAACTGCTTCGTATAGTTTACAAATACTACGCCATATACACTGAACACAATCTCTAATTGTTCGCTTTTGTATCTTAAATGATTTTCTTATTATGCCCCCGAAGGGGTGCATATAGTAGTCGCACTGTCCGTCTGTCAGTCCGTCAGTCCCTTCGTCCGTCCGTACAATCGTGTCCGATTAATAACTCTGACAATAATGGACGGATTTTCAAATAATTTGGCACAATTGCTCACCACAAAAGACGACTTGTCGCGCACAAAATCCAGGTCCGTGGCTCCAAGGTCAAGGTCACACTTAGAGGTCAAATGTCAAAATAAACTGCTTTCGTGTCCGGTTAATAACTCTGACATTCATGGACAGATTTGCAAATAACTTGGCACACGTGCTCACCACAACAAGAGGATGTGTCGCGCACAAAACCCAGGTCCGTGGCTCCAAAATCAAGGTCCCACTTAGAGGTCAAATGTCAAATCATGTCCGGTGAATAACTCTGGCATTTCTGGACGGATTTTAAAATAACTTGGCACAATTGCTCACCACAACAACACGATATGTCACGCGCAAAATCCAGGTATGTGGCCCCAAGGTCAAGGTCACACTTAGAGGTCAAAGGTCAAATCGTGTCCGTCAATAACTCTGGCATTCCTGGATGGATTTTCAAATAACTTGGCACAAGTCCTCACCACAACCAGACGACGTGTCGCGTACAAAAACCAGGTCCGTGGCTCCAAGGTCAAGGTCACACTTAGAGATCAAAGATTACTTCGGGGGCATTTGTCACTTACTGTGACATTTTCTTGTTTTAAATATACTTTTAATAGAATAGTTGTATGATTTTGTGTTTTGTTTTGATCAATAGTTTGTAAATTATGTTTGTTTTTTGTTTAATTTTGAGAGTTACTCTCCTTTTATATGAAAACATATAATGTATAACATAAATCGAAGTCCGCTTAAAGATATAAACTTCTTAAAATTGGTAGGAAGTAATATTTAAAAAAATAAAAACATAGAAGTTCGACCCATTTATTGCAGATGTTCCGTCTACAATAAAATGAAACATGGATAATCTAAAATTACCTCCCTTTTAATTGATTATCGTTTGAATTCAGGTAACTGCAGTTCATCTTTAACATTAAATATATTGAAATTTTCTTTTGCAAACGCATTTGTAGTGAAATGCTAGAGAAACATGATGTCAAACTAATTTTATTTGGCATATTTAGGAACATCGTAAGCTGCACTAATTAAAAGTACTTAACACAATTCTATATACTCAGTTGTATAAGTGTTATAGTTTATTTCATCGACTGATTGACCAGTGTCAGAATAATGTGACTGGGGGGTGGGGGGTATCATGTCTACTACGGCGTGGTATTCCAGTGTGACAGCACTATAAAGAAACCATTGAGTTCGCTGCTTCAAGTAGACATATCATCACATCACACAACAACACACATATAAAAAGCCAGACATTGTGCCTATAATGGTCGGGTAGGACGCCTGTCGTAGGTGGAGGGACTATAATCCTTAGAAATACACACACACACACACTAACACACACACACACACACACGTGTGTTCATGCAATCAAAATAGACGATTTTTACTCGTTATTTGGCTGTTCAACCGTATCTCTAATCATCAAGGGTGAAATGCACAAAACTTTGAGAATATTATTGACATATTCTTAACTGGGTACTTAGGAGTACATAGTATACGAGTACATATGTAACATTCGCGTGACTTTATACATATTTTAGACATCAACTTTTTTTTAAAGGCATTGTATGTATATAACATACAGTTTTTTTATCACGTGTCAAATGCCGTTATTTATTTATTTATTCTCCAACCATGACATGTTAAGATCCAAAACATGTTTTAATATTCTTCAAAGGATAACATTTTATTTGTGTAAATAGATATTGCGTATTATCTTATTATTTTACACGTTCAAAAAATGTATGTACTCTGCAGTAGATAACCTATTATATGTAGTCCAGTTATCATTATATATAGTGCATTTATTACTATAAGCAGTATTTTATCTAATATATGAGGTCCTTGAAGTAGGTTTGTATTTATATGCAGTGCTTCTGTTGACTTTATATGTGGTACTTATTTTAATATACGTGTTGGATACGTCTTTGTATTTGGTGGTATTCGGTACAAACGGCTTTATACATGGTGCATTTCTTATGATAAATATTATGCAGTGCTTTTTCTATTATATGCGGTGTTTTTTCACAAAATGAACATTCGGTTGATGTTTCTAACCATAATCTGTATACTATCATGTGTGTATATGAGTTTGCATCTTTTTATAATAAAATGACATTTTCACACGTGCTGGCGTTTTGTTTAAAACTGGGTTCCAACATGAAATTGTATTGTACCCTTACAAGAGTTAGATACGCTCATGTTAGATGTAATATATATGAGCCGAAACTCAAATAGGTCACGTTCACATCTAGACAAGTGGGTTTGTTCTATATGACACGAGACAAAAGTGGGACACGTTCACCACCCTTTCTGTCGTATTTTGTCTTTTCATTGTATAATTAATTAAATATTGCTCCTTGTTTGTAGTACAGTGCGGACCTACGATGCCATTGCGTTTGGACGCTGTGGTTTCTATAGGACCCTATATCTCATTTTTATGAGACTGCAATATTTGTTATATTTCTCCTTTCATACACTTTTTTTTGTTAAAGCTATAATGCCACACTTATATGTTATAGATGTGTCTTTCATTTAAGCTTGACGGGATGGTCATATCTTATGTAGCATACATTAAAGTTGTTTAAGCTTGACGGGATGGTCATATCTTATGTAGCATGCATTAAAGGTGTTTAAGCTTGACGGGATGGTCATATCTTATGTAGCATGCATTAAAGGTGTTTAAGCTTGACGGGATGGTCATATCTTATGTAGCATGCATTAAAAGTGTTTTTAAAAATGCATGTGGAACTAACGACACTGGCGAAAAATAAAAACGCTACATAGAAAACATAGGATAATCGATTTATTTTTTCTAAGTGAGATACATTTAGATTGCATAAAATCACTATCTGTATGGAATGCGACCAGTTTTGCAGTGTGCGTTCAACCGTGAAACGCAGTAGTCACCAGCCGGTTTGATTTCTTCGTGCACCTCGTGCGTAATAACCATGTGGCAATTTTGGTGCAAAATTATACAGTGTACATGTACATTGGAGAAATCATTTTAAAAAGTTGATACGTTGGAAATTAAACATGCCAAGACTAAACTACGAAAATCGTAACAGGATTTTAGGATTTCTAAAAGGGGTGTTAACACAAATTGAAGTAGCAAGACGCTTTCACGCTGCTCGATGTAAAATTAGCCGACTTCTTCAGCGCTATAACGCCACAGAAACAGTTACCGAACGTCCCCGTCGGAACACCCCCTGTAACGACGACACGCCAGGACGTTTTTATACGTCAACGTCATCTTCGAGATCGTTTGCTAACGTCGGCGTCGACATCAAACATAGTCATGGCAATAGAGGTCACCCAATACATCGAATTGCAAACTAATGTAAATGGTGCAATAAAATATGTTTAAACCATACATCGAACCAGGGTAAGGAATCGGTTGCGTACATATGGCAGCAACTGTCGGAGACCGTTAAAGGGAATAGTTTTGACCCAACAACATCGTCGCGCAAGGCTACAGTGGGCGCGCAACAGCGTTGGTAACAATTGGAGGAATCACGTATTCACGGAAGAATCGAGAACAATTTGTACCATTCGGACGGATGGACAAGAGTTTACCGGCGGCGTAATGAACGTTACGCGAGGAATTGCGTTGTTGAGCACGAACGTCATGGTAGAGGAGGCGTCATGGTCTGGGGCGCCATTAATGATGCATTCAGATTTCAACTTGTGATTTGTAATGAACATCTTAATGCTGACAGTTACATCAATCAAATTATCACACCTGTAGTGTTACCGATGTTCCGACGACGTATACATAATAACGCACCCCCTCACAGAGCTAAGAGTACAACAGACTTTTTCAACAGACATAATATTCCTGTGATGGCATGGCCTTCACGTTCTCCAGATTGTAGCCAATCGAACACTTGTGGGACGAACTAGGCCGTAGAGTACGTCAACGTCACAACGTCCTACGGAACAGTTGCGCTAACACAGGAGTGGAATCTGATTCCAAGACGTACTAATACTCAGTATTAGGAGACTGCAATTCTATGCCCTCCCGACTGCAGGATGTTATCAACAGCGATGGAGGTCATGCCAGGTATTGAACTTTTTCCCGACGTACGTTATATATACCGGGATTAAATGACGTTAAAGAATGAAATGGTCCAGAATTTTGTTCTCAATGTTTTGTTAAGATTTAACTGAATAATTTGATACCTCATACATATTGTTACGTTGTTTTGTTTGGAATGAAATCCCCTCTGACATTTGATGTAGCGTTTTTATTTCTCGCCAGTGTACATATAACTATGCATATTTTACAATATTCATTTAAAATATATAAATCATTAGCATGTAATTAAATCATACATATTTACAATATGTCGCTGTGCCTCGTGTGTGCAGCCAAATAAATAAACAGCACAAACAAAGCATGCAGCATGGAGTGACCGTTTCAATTATTACACGGACGAACGGTGTCTCTGTGTTCATAATCAATGTAGAAATCATCGAATAGACGGGTTACTCATGACTGGATTGAGGGGTGAACTGAAACTGACACCGGCAATTTATCATATTTCATTTAAATACAAGTTATTGATACCTAGATATTATTGGTGAGGCAGAAGTTTCGTAGAAGGAAGATGTCACAGTGTAGCAGTCGGATTATTTTGTTGTTAAGTATTCTCTGATTTTTAGCTCGACTATTCGAAGAATAGTGAGAGCTATCCTACTCACCACGGCGTCGGCGTTGGCGTTGGCGTCGGCTCCGGCGTTGGCGTCGGCGTCGGCGTCCCCAGCTTCACCTTAAAGTT
Source organism: Cyrtodaria siliqua (assembly GCA_037043455.1). Lineage (NCBI taxonomy): Eukaryota > Metazoa > Mollusca > Bivalvia > Adapedonta > Hiatellidae > Cyrtodaria > Cyrtodaria siliqua. The sequence goes on from JAWPHD010005040.1 coordinate 96,922, forward strand.
TTTATGCAATAGATTTATAACTTCAAAACTACTCGATCTGTTGCATTAAAACGTTATACTAATGTTTCCAATCAAATTCTGCACCTTATCCAACAATCCCCATAACTCTTCCTTGCATTTTGACAAAGTTATGGCCTTTTAATTGTCATGTCTTTACCTTAAAGTTTTTGTGCAATAGATTTATAACTTCAAAACTACTCGAGCTATTGCATTAAAACGTTATACTAATGTTTCCCATAAAATTCTGCACCTTATCCAACAATCCCCGTAACTCTTCCTTGCATTTTGACAAAGTTATGGCCTTTTGATTGTCATGTCTTTACCTTAAAGTTTTTGTGCAATAGATTTATAACTTCAAAACTACTCGAGCTATTGCATTACAACGTTATACTAATGTTTCCCATAAAATTCTGCATCTAATCCAACAATCCCATAACAGTTATGGCCTTTTGATTGTCATGTCTATACCTTACAATTTTGTGCAATAGATTTATAACTTCAAAACTACTCAAGAATATTTTACCTTATCCAACAATCCCCATAACTCTTCCATTCATTGTGACAAAATGATGGCCCCTGTATTGGTAAAAAATGTCATTTTTACATAGAACCATATATAGGAAAAACACTTCAAAATCTTCTTCTCCGGAACAAAAAGGGCTGCAGCTTAGATATTTTGTATGTAGCATCGTCTAGTAGTCCTCTAATGGTGACCCTGGGTCAGAATTGGACCCGCCTTGGGGTCGCAAGAGGTGAAACATGAGGGTGTGGGTGGGTCCCCTGAGTCATAACTTAGGTACCGTTGAGATTCCACCCTATAACCATATATACACTTACTAGACATGAACCGACAGAAACAACCATCCAACCAGCACAGACACCGGGTTGCTTTCCCATCCCTGGGGACATAGCCCCTCAGTCATAACTTGGAAACCATTGTTATCCCCACCCTATAACCATATATACATTTACCGGGCATGAACAGACGGATATAACCACCCAACCAGCATAGAACCCGGACTCCTTCCACACCCCTGGTGACATAGCCCCTGGGTCATAACTTGTAAACCATTGAGACCCCACCCTATAATCATATATACACTTACTGGGCATGAACATATATATATATAACCACCCAACCAGCATAGACCCCGGGCTCCTTCCCCACCCCTGGGGACATAGCGCCTTGGTCATAACTTGGAAACCATTGAGATTCCACCCAAATATAAATATATACACTTACTGGGCATGGACAGACGGATACAACCACTCAACCAGCATCCCCGATCTCCTTCCCCAACCCTTGGGACAAAGCTTCTGGGTCATAATTTGGGTACCGTTAAGATCCCTACCCTATAACCATATATACACTTACTGGGCATGAACAGACGGATACAACCATCCAAACAGCATAGACCCCAGACTCCTTTCCCACCAGGGCTTCCCCACCCCTGGTGACATAGCCCCTGGGTCATAACCTACCCTATAACCATATATACACTTACTGGGCATTAACAGACCGATACAACCATCCAACCAACGTAGACCCTAGGCTTCTTCTCCACCTTTGTGGACCTAGCTTCTTGGTCAAACTCTAAAAATAAATTGATATTTTTAGCTCGACTGTTCGAAAGATCTTATGGGGTATATATATCTATTGCATCAGGTTAATGTTTACGTCTGCATTTCTTAACATGTAAATAACTTGGAAAATGTTTATCCAATCATCATCAAACTTACATACTTTATTATAAATGGGACGATGATCGTATCTGTTGAGTTCAAGGTCATTGGATGAAAGGTCCAGGTCACAAAGGGGTCAAAGGTCAAATGCATTTACATTTATTGAAGATGGGCTATGAAAGAGACTCAATACTGAACTTAGTTTATATTTATTGGAATAACAACGCCATGGCTTCAGCATAATATAACAAGAAACATAATGTGCATAACAAATGTGCAGTCACGATAAATCCCATTGTTTTCATTATTGCTAATGGTAGCAACAGTTCCTTTATATTTTTCACTTTGTAACGCAATGTTATAATTACACATGGTAACTGTCAGAGAACAGTTTATATGTGTTGTAATGCACACTCTAAAGCACACGTATCCCTTTAATACATGTGAACAATTGTATTTCTGTGCTGATGTGTACTTCTAGCACGTCGTGTTACAAGGGTTGTATGTCAAGGTACTTGAACAGAAAGAAACGAGGTCGCCCACATTGACTTAAAATGCTTGGTAGGAAGAACTGATGGTAAAAGTCGGGAAGAATGTAAGAAAAAAACGGTCGTGGCTTGTTTATGTCTCCGTGACAACATTTATTTTTATGCCCCCGAAGGGTGGCATATAGTAGTCGCACTGTAATTTCAGTTCGTGATTGTTCGTCTGTACAATCGTGTCCGCTTCATAACTCTGACAATAATGGACGGATTTTCCGTCAATTGAGCACAATTGCTCACCACAACAAGACGTGTCGCGCACAAAATCCAGGTCCCTGGCTCCAAGGTCACACTTAGAGGTCAAAGGTCAAAACAAAGTGCTTTCGTGTCCGGTTAATAACTCTGACATTCATGGACAGATTTTCAAATAACTTGGCACAATTTCTCATCACAACTAGACGACGTGTCGCGCACAAAACCCAGATCCGTGTCTCCAAGGTCAAGGTCACACTTAGAGGTGAAAGGTCAAAACAAAGTGCTTTCGTGTCCGGTTAATAACTCTGACATTCATGGACAGATTTTCAAATAACTTGGCACAATTGCTCACCACAACTAGACGACGTGTCGTGCACAAAACCCAGGTCCGTGGCTCCAAGGGCAAGGTCACATTTAGAGGTCAAAGGTCAAATTGTGTCCAGTCATTCTGGCATTCCTGGACGGATATTCAAATAACTTGACACAACTGCTCAGCACAGCCAGACGACATGTCGCGCACAAAATCCAGGTCCGTCGCTCCAAGGTCAAATAATGTCCAGTCAATAACTCTGGTATTTCTTGACGGATTTTCAAATAACTTTTTTTTTTTGAGAATTTTTTTTTAATATTTTTTGGTGAATTTTGTTTTTTAATTTTTATTTTTTTTTGTTTTTTTTAAATATTTATTTTTATTTATTTTTTAATATATATTTTTTTAAGTTTTATTTTATTTGATTTTTATTGTGTTTTTTTTGTGTTTTTTTAATAATATAATTATTTTTTTTAATTATTTTTAAATATATCTGTTGGTTTCATTCTGCTCCAAGGTCAAGGTCACACTTAAAGGTCACTTCGGGGGTATTTGTCGCTTACTGTGACTTTTTTTTTTTGATTTATTTCTTAACTTTTTTGTGTTTCTTTTTTTTTTAAGTTTTTATTATATTATTTGTTTATAATAAATATTAAAAAATTTTTTTTTTTTTTTTTTTTTAAAGTCCAGACTCTATTGTGCCCATCGCGTCAGGTATACCTTGACGTGTTCGTTGGCGGAGGGACTATAAACCTTAGAATTACACACACACACACACTATTATTTGTTTAATTTTTTTAATTTTTTTTTTAATAATATATATATATTTTTTTTAAATTATTTTTAAATATATCTGTTGGTTTCATTCTGCTCCAAGGTCAAGGTCACACTTACAGGTTACTTCTTTTTTTTTAAGTGTTTATTATTATTATTTATTTTTTTAATATTTTTGTTTTTGTTAACTTTTTTTTTGTTTTTTTAATAACTTTTTTTATTTTATTTTTTTTTAAATATATTTTTTAAAAAATATCTGTTGCACTTTTCTTGTTTTCAATATTGTTTTAACACCCGTGACTTGATATATTATTGTTAACTTCCTGTCTCTCGGCAGCTATTTTACGCTTGCGTAAAACCTTGCTTGTTGTATTTATTTGGATCATGCTGAAGATGTGTAGTTTCATTGCTGTAGACCTAACACTTTGAAAGTTATTAGCCACAATCAGTTGTCTTTGAAAGTTATTAGCCACAATCAGTTGTCAGCTAAGACGGACACTTACAAGTTTAGTTTCTTTTCGAGAACTGTCCCTGCTTGTAACATTCTCCTAGCTGCTGCAGCTGAGGCCCCCTCCTTGGGAGCTTTATGCTCTCAGCCCGTAAATCAGGATCCAAACTAAACCTACTAAGAGACAAGTGACGATGTGAGGCCGTGTCACATCGTCACCGCCACGGAAGCTGGATTGATTCATATCAGATTGATCTATGTAGGTTTAGACAACTTATCTGAATTTCAGTCTTTTATTAGTCTCTATCTTCTAGTGTATTTATTGACCCTTATATCACAAATTATATCGCTTATTCTCTTTATACTTTAGTTCACTTCTTCCTATACTAGATTTTCTTAATTCTTTACTTTATCTTGTGCTCCTATTCACAGCCGCGAATCACAAGTCGTCTTCCGTTGAATGATTGTCAAACTTTGACAGATCAACGTACCCTATAGATGTCAGGTAAAAGTTAATGAACGGACATAATACCTCTTTACATAAATAAATAAAAAATAAACCAGGTATCTATCCGTACATGTATACATACATGTATTCATAAGGTGTGTGTGTGTAGTTCTGAGGTTTAACGTCCCTCCACCAACAAACACGACAAGGTAGCCCTGTCGCGATGGGCACAATAGAGTCTGGACGGTGTATTCATAAAGTGTGTGTATGCGATTGTTGTATACTCATGGTGTTTTACAGATAACAACAACACAGATAAATAAATGATGATGTTTAATGGCATGTATAACAATGGCGGGTATGTACAATAGAAGCATTATTTAGAAATATGCAACATCTATACTCCGTCAAAAAAGAAAGTGTGCACATCTATTTTTGGAAATCTTCAAAAAGCTGAAATGACAAATTAGCATTTCAAAAAACAAAATGTATGCATTAACAAAGTAGTGATACCTTTGAATGAACAGTTCCTTCTATAACAGAGTTAAGTTCCTCAAAGTCAAAGGAGAGATAAACATTGCAAAATGCATGGAGTTGAATGAGAAAACACAAGACAACAGCATCTTGTTAATGTTTTCTGGAAAGACTTGTTTGGTTCCTGGAATCCAACAAGCTGATAGCAAAGTATCAAAGTGGATTCCGGCGCCAACGAGGCACAACAGACAATCTCATTCGATTTGAATCTTTTATTAGGGAAGCTTTGGTGAAGAAAGGACATCTACTCGCTGTATTTTTTGACTTGGAGAAAGCTTACGATACTGCATGGAAGTACGGTAACATGATCTTTATGACCTGGTCTTAGAGGCCGATTACCAATTTTTATAGATAATTTCTTAGAGGATAGACAGTTACGTGTCCGAATGGGTTTAACCCTCTCTGTCATTCATGAACAAGAGATGGGTGTGCCACAGGGGAGCATACTCTCTGTCACCCTTTTTAATATACAAATTAACAGTATAGTTAAATGCATCAATCCTGGTGTGGATTGCTCTATATGTTAACGACTTTGTTATATGTTATCGTGCAAAAAACATGAACACTATTGAGAGACAACTTCAACCATGTCTGAATAAACTTCCGACCTGGTCGGATGATTTTCTAAATCTAAAACTAATTGTATGCACTTTTCGTCTCACACCACAATTAATTTTCCATAGGGTCCCATTGTAATGTTTTTGTTCGTGGCATAGAGATAAAAAAGATTTTGCAACATGTATTTATGCTTAAATTCTTCATTGATCCAATATCTGCATGCTATTAACTTTTAACGAATATTTACCAGATTGAACTTTTTTTAATTTCATGTTTGCGTGACACCTATCAAAATTTAGACAAAAATACAACCCCGTGGAGATTAGACCCATGATGTGTAAAATGAGGCAGAATTAGCTAGAGATCTTATATCAACATGCATTTTTCTGGGATCTCTTCCTAAAATGCTGTAGATTTAGAACCTGGTAAAGATAAATCAATGTATCCTGTAAAATGTAGAAAAGCGAACTTGTTTTTTTTATCTACCTCCTTCATCTGTAGGGCAGGAGTATTCAAGGGAGATAATAGTGGTGTGAGTCCTTTTGTCAACTACGTAAACATCATGAAGACCCTCATCTAACACTGGAAGGGTCACAAATACCAGTAGTGGATGAAAAATAATCCTTGGTATTATTTTCAACCGTAAATTAACGTTTATACCACACCTTAAATACTTAAAGGCCAAGTGCCTTAAAGCTCTTAATTTACTTAAAGTTGTTGCAAACACTAATTGGGGAGCAGATCGTAAAGTACTTTTACAACTTTATAGATCTCTTATCAGATCCAAGCCGAACTACGGCTCAATAGTATATGGATCAACTCGCAAGTCATACTTGCAGATGCTCGATCCTATACATAATCAAGGATTACGACTCGCCTTAGGTGCCTTTCGTACATCACCAGCCGAAAGTCTATGTGCTGAAGCTAATGAACCATCACTGTCTCATAGACCGGACAAATTATCCCTTCAATATGCCATTAAATTAAAATCTAACCATTCAAACCCAACTTTCGATAATGTTTTCAATCCTAGTTATGAACCTCTTTTTGATCGAAAACCGAAGGGTATTCGACCATATGGTCTTCGTATTAAACGAAAATTAAGAGACACTGAAATCGACCTAAATTTGATTGCCAAGTACAAAGTACCACAAATTCCACCGTGGACTTTGGAAACACCAACAATTATTTTTGATCTTTGTAATAGTAACAAATCCAGTACAGACCCTGTCTTTCAAAGCAAATTTAATGGAATTAAATCGAAATACAGTAACTTTCAACATATATACACAGATGGTTCTAAAGATGGAGATAAGGTAGCTGCAGCAGCTGTTGTTCACAAACACAGCATAAAGAGCTGCCTGCCTGACAAGGCCTCTATCTTTTCAGCTGAACTTAAGGCAATTGAACTTGCCTTAAATTATCCAGGAATCTGATGACAATTTTGTAATATTTTCTGATTCCCTTTCATCTCTTCAAGCACCGGGTAATATGAAACATGATAACCCAGTTGTGCTTCAGCTTTTAGAAAAGTACAATTCTCCTGTAGTTGGTATTATTTTCTGCTGGCTTCCAAGCCATGTAGGAATACGTGGTAATGATAGAGCTGATAGTGCTGCTAAAGCAGCATTAGGTTTACATATATCTAATGCTAAATTGCCTTATACTGATTTTAAAAGTTGTATTAACACTTTTATTCGTAACTCTTGGCAAGCCGCTTGGGATTTATCAGTTAACAATAAACTCCATTCAATTAAGCTGTTACTTGGAGAATGGCGTTCTTCTAGTAGACTCATTCTTCGAGAAGAAGTTGTCCTAGCCCGGTGCAGGATAGGGCATATACGTTATACTCATTCATATTTATTACAAGCTGAGCAACTATTAGAATGTATACCCTGCTTTGCACCGTTAACGGTCAAACACATCTTGTTGGAATGTGTAGACTTTGATCCTATGCGTCAAAGGTACTACAATGTTAATACTATGAAAGAGTTATTTGATACTATAGATTTTAGTCTTGTTTTAGATTTCCTTAAATAAATCAGACTATATAAATCATTATGTGTTCTTATATATATTTACTTGTTTATATACCCGTTGACAGGCATTTGTTGATTTACATATATAGTTTATATTACTACCATATCATCCCTTATTTTTAATAGTTTTATTTTTATATATTACATTCATTTTTAATTAATCCTTCATTTCTTCATCTTTCGTTGTTTTTTGCGCACAATACGACCTATTTATGTCGACGTGCCGTAAAACACCATTCATTCATTCATGAATGTCGAACTTGTGTAACTGCTTCTCAAACTTAAAGTTCTGATATTTGAACACATTTATTTGGTTAACGTTTACAGACTGTAACATTCCTGACGAGGTTAATTATGCAAATTTGAGTGCACGCTTTCTTTTTTGACTCAGTAATTATGTTTCTCCATAGAAAGCAGAATTTGTATCAAGTTGCACTGTTAAAAAATTCACAAGATTAAACCAAGATTATTTTTTTATCTAAATTCACAAGATTAAAAATAACCTAAATTCACAAGATTAAACCAAGATTATTTTTTTATTTTAATTCACAAGATTAAACCAAGATTAAAAATAATCTATTATTTTTTTATTTTAATTCACAAGATTAAACCAACATTATTTTTTTATCCAAATTCAAAAGTTCACCACAAAAACACTATAATCTTTTCATATTAATGGATAGTTTACAGGTGGAATATTATTCATTCCAGTCTGTTAGTAACAAATTAACGGATAAAAACATTTACTTAGTTCACAAACATTTTAGTAAAACTCATTTGAATCTTTATATATACATTCTCACCATTGTTTCACATTCCAATGTTACCATTGTGAATGTGTGTATATATTGTATGTTGCTTTGGAATACCTGTAAATAGCTTTCAAAATAAGGTATGTATTAGAAGCAAGGATGTGTATTAAGTGAACCAGCAAACTATAGATTAGCTCCAATCTTACTTTTGAAGTGTTATCAAATCTTGAGAATTTAATGGAGATGGGAGCTGCTGTGATGTTATTATGGTGACAAAGGTCACATGACAATACTTTTACACCGTATTATAAAATAGGGTTTTTCTGTGGTTCAACAAATAAAGTCTAATACCCTATCCCTTTAAAAACTAATACAAAATCTTTTAATTTTATTAAACGAAATGCAGGTACTATACTGAACCACATTAAAAGCGTTGCACTTGCAATAAAACAAAGTATATTGGAGTCATATATCAAAATTAAACAAACAGTTGTAACAAAGTATTTATTAATTAAACGTCAATAACGTAACAGACCAGGGTCACACTTGGAACATCGATGTTACACATTGGCTGCAAACTGAGTTAACAGTTTGTTATTGAACTATTTGCAGTTGCAAATCCACATATAGAGTACCAATATAAGTGTAGCGTTTTCTATGTGGTTCAGTATATTTACCATTTAATAACAGAAGATATCACAGAATACAAACAAGACTTCAATATGTACATGATACTCATAATAAATATGACATTTACATAACAAAATTAACACCCTCAATTAACCCTCTGTACACATAATGAACTAATAAAATAAATAACTGGTACTTGAAATAGTGGCTAATGGTCATTTGGCAAGGTTCCTACGAAATGCTTACAAACGGGTCTATTAAAGAGTAGGAATGTAGGACAATTATTTTATTAAATAATATATTCTTCTCTTATATTATATATTTTGTGATGAATTATAGAAATTTCCCAGTTTGAGAAAATCTATAACATATCTCTTCCTCTACTGTGCTATCTCACCTAGTGCGCAAGATAGCACAGTAGCCAAATGTTATGAACTACACGATATTACGTCACGAATCGACGTCATAATATTACTCCGCGCTGTCGCCAAAGGAGTGACAGAAGAAGGAATACGTGTATCAAAAGACGATTGGGAAGAAATTCATCACAGAATATATTTTATATAGTTTAATTAACATTTTTGTCGTGATACGGAAAATAATTCACCCGTGGGAAATATTCTTGCGATATAGATACTCGTGCGAAAACGCACTCGTTTCTATATCGCAAGAATCTTTCTCACTCGGGAATTATTTCCCATATCACTTCAACAATGTTAATTAAACTCTATTTTTCACATCAACACAGCCTTTGCATTGGTAATAATCCAATTCATGATAAAGTACATTTGGATTTATTATTTTTCATATTCTGGTTGCCAAAAAAATACCTATTTCAAGTCGCACAGAAAACAGTTTTATTTGGCCTTGTACTGTTTTGATACCACCACCTATTGGTAATTAATATGGGATCAACATTATCCATCAACCTTGATTACATTATATAACACGACAGAATTTTCAAATTTCAAATTTCAGTTTTTAAATATGTCAATATAATACGCTTCCGTTACCTTAACCTGTCAGAGTCCCGGATGTTTGCAAATATGAACTCTATGAAAGTTTGATGCGCTACTTAATTTTTTAAAATTGTTATTGAAATGTTCTCGTTACCTTAACTTGAGAAATGTTTGCAAATTTGAATATGATGTAAGTTACGACTGCTCAGTTTAATTTTCATAAATGTCCCAATAACCTTCATCGGAGGTATGTTTGTGCATTTGCTGAAAAGTTTTTATGGAATTATTTTTATTGAAATACAGACTAGAAAAGTTTTATAACAAATTTATTTTTATAAAGATTTTTCAAATCCTGTTTTATATCACATTCTAGGAGCTCAATTAAAAGCAATAGTTTATAAAATAATTTAGACCGCGGTAAACAATGTTATAGTTTTGTTCTTATATCTTTCAAATAGGAAAATAGCACACGAAAATGAAATCTTTCTAACTTTACTAAAGGTAAGAGCCATTGTACGACGTCAACCAATCGACAAGCTTTCTCGGGTATATACTACTCTTGTGGTACTTCATGGTCCGAGCAATGTCAGCCACCAGTGGCACGTGTACACGTTAAAACTTTTACACCACCGACTCCTTAACCCCTTAACTCATTAATTTGTAAGATGATACCATGAATAAATAATTGAACTCCCCCATATTTATAAAAAAAAGTATGCTTTCAAATATTTATGACAAATTCCAGTCAATGTATTTTAAAGACAAAATCCAGCAGAAAACAAAAAATCTGTTTGTAGTTATGGTAGTCAAAGAGTAACATCTGAAATAAATGTATCACTTAGACCAGCATCACTCCATTTGTGAACACAACATAATAATCATGTGCTACTCAATAATTCACAGATACATGAAAGCATCAGTTCTCTCTACAAGATTCGTTTTCAGATTCCTTCTCGTAAAATCTATCCATGCGAACGACATCTGATGTTAGTTCTTCCTCTCGCCGAGTATTCTCAGAATGTGCAAGAAGAGATTGATGATGTCGAGGTACAGGTTGATTGCCGCCAGGATGTATTCCTCAGGCGACAACTTATGCATCATCATGTGGGTGTCGAAAACGATGAACAGCGAAAAAAGGATTGCACCACCCACGGCCATAGCCCTGTGAACCATCTCAACAGGGAAGAATATCTAGGTGAAGAATATAAGCTGATTAATGTACATGATCAGGTGGATGAGAAATACATAAGGACTGAATTTGATATATCGATCTTTCTACGGGCTATGAAAAACATTAGGCTGCTGGCTGACATTAAACTAGCTAATGTTTTTCATACCCCGTAGAAAAATAGAGAAATAGAACGTCCTGACAAAATGTGCTACAAAACATCGTACTGAATCAGTGATACTTCCTACCAAGTTTCATGAAAATTGAAAGAAAAATGCAGGAATTGAGGGGAAACATTTTATACTTCAAAGTCCTGCCTTAAGTCGTTCAACCGCAACACCCTGACAATATGCGCTACTAGACAGTGCGCTCATATTGAAAATCAGAAGAAAAATGTAGTTGAGTGGAAATGCATTACACTTGAAAACCTTCAAAGTCCTGCAAATTGACAAAAATCATTCAACCGGAACATTCTGACTACTAGACATCATCCAGATACTTATTAAGCTGGAGACTTCATTCTTAATTAACAATTTTTGCTAAAGTAACAAAAGTATTTTCCATCATCCCCAACACCACTAACCTGCAGCAGTCCAGCCAGGATGAGAACCCACAGGCAGGCAAACAGTCTGTAACAGATATGCAAAGGGGGGATATAGTATCATCATGAATATAAGTAACATTTGACAACTGTCTGTAAAATATACAAGGAGATTTAGTAGGATCATTTATATATAAAGCAACATTTGACAATTTGTAAACTAAATTAATAAATGACAACATTTTACATCAAATGCTTTAAACTGAATAACTTTTCACTACTCTTAAATCTTGTAGACTGTAAGGCCCGCTATTACACCCAGTGGGGAGATAAGAACACCCAGACTTACCCAGCACCCAATGAGCTGAAGTCTCGTTTACTGTGTAGTGTGTAGACTGTAAGGCTCACTATTACACCCAGTGGTGGAGATATGAATACCCACACTTACCCCGCACCACATGAGCTGAAGTCTCGTTTAGTCTGTAGTGTGTAGACAGTAATGCCCACTGTTACCCATGTGTAGATAAGAAAACCCAGACTTTCTCAGCACGAGCTGAAGTCTCGTTTACTGTGTAGTGTGTAGACTGTAATGCCCACTGTTACACCCAAGGGGAGATAAGAAAACCCAGACTTTCCCAGCACTCCATGAGCTGAAGTCTCGTTTACACTGTTGTGTGTAGACTGTTAGGCCAACTATTACCCCCATGTGTAGATAAGAACACTCAGACTTACCCAGCACCCCATGAGCTGGTCTTGTTTACTTTATAGTGTGTATGTATACATGTAGATTGTAATGCCTACTGTTACACCCAGTGGGGAGATAAGAACACCCAGACGTACGCAGCACCCCATGAGCTGAAGTCTCGTTTACTGTGTCATGTGTAGACTGGTAGGCCTACTGTTACACCCAGTGGGGAGATAAGAACACCCAGACTTACGCAGCACCCCATGAGCTGAAGTCTCGTTTACTGTGTAGTGTGTAGACTGTAAGGCCTATTGTTACACCCAGGGGGGAGATAAGAACACCCAGGGGGGAGATAAGAACATCCAGACTTACCCAGCGTCCCATGAGCTGAAGTCTCGCTTACTGTGTAGTGTGTAGATGTAAGGCCTATTGTTACACCCAGGAGGAGATAAGAACACCCACACTTATCCAGCACCCCATGAGCAAAAGTCTCGTTTACTGTGTAGTGTGTAGACTGTAAGGCCCACTATTACACCCAGGGGGGGGAGATAAGAACACCCACACTTACCCATCACCCCATGAGCCGAAGTATCCTTTACTGTGTAGTGTGTAGACTGTAAGGCCCACTATTACACCCAGGGGGGAGATAAGAACACCCACACTTACCCAGCACCACATGAGCTGAAGTCTCTTTTACTGTGTAGTGTGTAGACTGTAAGGCATATTGTTACACCCAGGGGAAGATAAGAACACCCACACTTACCCAGCACCGCATGAGCTGAAGTCTCGTTTACTGTGTAGTTTGTAGACTGTAAGGCCCATTATTACACCCAGGGGGAGATAAGAACACCCACACTTACCCAGCACCACATGAGTAGAAGTCTCGTTTACTGTGTAGTGTGTAGACTTTAAGGCCTACTGTTACACCCAGTGGGGAGATAAGAACGCCCAAACTTACCCAGCACCCCATGAGCTGAAGTCTCGTTTACTCTGTAGTGTGTAGACCGTAAGGCCCACTATTACATCCAGGGGGGGGGAGATAAGGACACCCACACTTACCCAGCACCCCATGAGCTGAAGTCTCGCTTACTGTGTAGTGTGTAGACTGTAAGGCCCACTATTACACCCAGGGAGAGATAAGGACACCCACACTTACCCAGCTCCCCATGAGCTGAAGTCTCGTTTACTGTGTAGTGTGTAGACTGTAAGGCCTATTGTTACACCCAGGGGAAGATAAGAACACCCAGATTAACCCAGCACCCCATGAGCAGAAGTCTCGTTTACTGTGTCATGTGTAGACTGTTAGGCCTACTGTTACACCCAGGGGAAGATAAGAACACTCAGACTAACCCAGCACCCCATGAGCTGAAGTCTCGTTTACTGTGTAGTGTGTAGACTGTAAGGCCTACTGTTACACCCAGGGGGGAGATAAGAACACCCACACTTACCCAGCACCCCATGAGCTGAAGTCTCGTTTACTCTGTAGTGTGTAGACAGTAAGACCTATTGTTACACCCAAAGTGAGCACGGCTGCTTCCAGAACCACAATTTGGTCATAAAACGTAACTGTAATGGAATGTACATAGATGTTATCAGTAAAAACTTAGTGAGCGTGTATGATTTACGTCTTGACAAATATTGGCGAGTTAACTCGGTCTACCACGGTAATGTTTTATGCTGAATGGTTTTATGTCAACTAAAGTCATTAATATTGATCAGTGGGTATAATATGCCACACAGAGTGTGTAAAATAAAACATGTAAACAAAAATTTAGATTTGGCTAAAATGAAAAACTAAATAGTCTATAGATTTAATCTAGGTTTAATTTTGAGTTTCATTATAACAGCATGGAAATAGTATTGCTTTCAAAATAAAGTCAAATAAACACTTAAAATTAAATCAGTGAGGTTTCCTCCGAATTTTGTGATGCCCTATTTACGTTGTGAAATAAGTTATTTGCCTCAGTTCCTCTTCAAAACAGTTATAATATATACTGCGTAACGGAATTTCCTTATATGTCCCAGATACCCATGGTAGATTCTTGTAATTTCACAAAGGGGGAAAACCCAACCTTACATGGCTGAAAACCCAGATTTGTCCGTTTAATTTCTATACCTCATAGATGTATCAAATTAGGTAATTAGGTTAGATACACATTCCAATCCCATTGGACAGCACGTGTGGTGATTCTTACCTATAACTCCTACAGTGTACGCTTCCATCAATGTCTGAAATAATGTAAATTATGCTTAATTTGAACACTTAAAACAAGAAGAGTTGACAATGTAAGTACCGTAGGTATAAACAAACCAACTAGTGTACATTGTATTCAAATAGAAATCTTTCCATCATTTACAAGATTTGGTGATAAAATGTAGGAATGTGAACTCAAGCCAAAATAATAATCAACACGAGTATAACATGAACATAGCAAGAACATGAATACAGCAAGTATTTATAACATGAATATATTATAGCAAGTATAATAAGAATATAGCAAGTTTTATCACAAATACAGCAAATATAACATAATACAGCAAATATAACTAACATAAACATAGCCAACATAGCATGAAAACAGCCAACATACGATGAATACATAATAATAATATTTAATATAAAGTGCGTTACCTATAAATACAGCTTACAGAAAACTACTTACAAATAAACCGAGGAGAATGTAGTTTGTGGGAGTTTCCTGCCTCTTAATCATTAATGGGAACAACACAGCCAGTGTTCCAAACAAGGCCACTAGCATCATCCAATTGCTGAAAGCGAAAACAAACCAGGTAAGATTTACTGAACTCAGTGGTTCAAAAAAATATCAGTTACTATAATTTACTTTGTTGTGCATTGTCACAATGCATAGATTTATATAAACTATATTTTACTATTTTTTTTCGCAGTATCAGCTACTGCTACCAAGTATACAAAACGTTTGTTATTCAATTTGAATCAGTAAAGTAAATGACATTGAAGTGGGCCCTGCCTGCCAGTCTAATGCATGACCTTGACAATGCCTTATAAAATGTTCGAATTTGAATTGTGACCTTGACCTTAAGTGACAACCACAACCTTTTAAGTGACACTACTGATTTGAAAAATGACCCACAATCATGTGAACTCTAACACCTTTGTGTTTAGTTCTAATCCTTCTACATGTTTTATAGTATATTAAAATGTTTTTTGTAATTTTTTTTAATTAAATATCTCGTATAAATAAAAATTCTTACTTTTGCTGAACAAAGCTCTTGATTCCATCGTGCATCATGAACATGAAACCAACGACAGCTGTCAGCAGGATCTGCGCTGTCAGTATGCCATACACCTTACGCAGGAAACCTGTAACAACACATGTACAACAACACACTTGTTAGCTAAATATTTGTCTGCAACATTTTCAAGCCTTTATTTTATGGTAAAGTATCAGATTTAAATCTCTAGCTCCAAGCATAATTTAGTAAATAATTAAAGTTCTACCACTTTTTTTTAGTGCCACATACCTGTCAAGTCTCAAGCATCGGACTTGAAATTGGCCTTGACAGCTATGGTGCCATAATTACCCACTGGTACATCAAGCACATTCTATATCTACAGGCTATATATTCTCCATATACAATGCATTTAATAAAACTTTCGCTTTCTTTTAGCCAAATATGGCTCAAGAAAAATTCACTTTAATGTGATGAACTTTTGTCCGCTGAGACCAGAGCTTTGAGAAAAATAGATGCCTAAATTAACAGACCCTTTATAATGGAACAATCATATGATCTATGTTGTTGATTTTTTTGGAAATTGTCCAAGATGTTGTTGAAAACTGTCTGTGTCTGAGATGTGTATCCCTCTTACAAATTGCGTCCTTCTGACAAAGTGGACTAAAAATTGTCTTGTGGATTTTTAGTCATTTTTTTTTATGTATTAATATTTACCCAAGCGAATGGACACATGAGCTGCTGCGACGTTACTTCCGTACATGAAATCATCTACAATTGACATCTCTTTTGCATCCCCTCCACTGAATGATTTGGACATGACTGTTATGGTACTACTATATTCCAATAATCTGAAATTATACAATAAATCAAATGGTGTACTAAACAGAATATTTAATGCTGAAATACAGACTCGCTCTTGATCAATAGTTATCAAGAAATATTATACAACTAACATTAAACAGTTCTACTACAAATCAATTACTCAGTGAGTGCTTTACAAATCTGTAACCCAACACCATTGACAAGTGTCTTTTTTCCAATTTTGATGCAGCATAGATTTCCTTCTATATTTTGGGAATGGGACCAGGGCCCTTAAAATTCGGAAATTAAATGTGATCATTACATTTGGGAAAAGATGATTTCCATAAATATGTTTACTTTTAACAAATGTGGTCGAAATATAAAAAATTGTTTTCGTAAAGGCAATGGTCTTTGTAATCTGAGCCTTCTCTGACCCTCAAAGCCTTTTTTTTTTAGATTGGCTTATTAGGGTCAGAGGAATTCCTATAATGAAACGGGGGGATTAGTAACAAGAGGTCAATGACCTTGAAGCTCTACTGATTGATTTTGATTTCAGGAAGTAGTCGCTACAGACTTGTTTTTTGAAAATCTATTTTTAACCGTGGCGGCCATCTTGAATTTCCGGCCGACCTGAAATTTTGCTAAGATCAATAAGACATTAAGAGCAACATTCCTGTGAAGTTTCATGAAAGTCCGTCAAGTAGTTTCAGAGTAGTCGCTACATGTTTTCATTATATAACTCTATGTAAACAAAAATGGCCGCTGCAGCCATGTTTAACGTCAAATCAAAACGATTTTCAACAAGGACCAACATCATGTCATACTGATCATTTTAGAAAAAGTCCCATATCAATATCTCTTATTGTTTTGAAGAAGTAGTCGCTACAAACTTATTTATTTTAAATCTATTTTTAGCTGTGGCGGCCATCTTGAATTTCCGGCCGACCTGAATTTTTTTTAGGACCAACTAGACATCAAGAGCAACATTCCTGTGAAGTTTCATGAACATCTGTCAAGTAGTTTCAGAGAAGTAGTCGCTACAAGTTTTTACTATATAACTCTATGTAACCAAAGATGGCCACTGGCAGCCATGTTTAACGTCGAATCAAAATAATTTTCCACAAGGATCTACATCATGTCATGCTGATCATTTTAGAAAAAGTCCCATATCAATATCACTTATAGTTTTCAAGAAGTAGTCGCTACAAACTTGTATTTTGAAAATCTATTTTTAGCCATGGCGGCCGTCTTGAATTTCCGGCCGACCTGAAATTTCGCTAGGATCAATTAGACATCAAGAGCAACATTTTTGTGAAGTTTCATGAAAATCCGTCAAGTAGTTTCAGAGGAGTAGTCGCTACAAGTTTTCATTATATAACTCTATGTAAACAAAGATGGCCGCTGGCAGCCACGTTGAACGTCGAATCAAAACGATTTTTGATAAGGACCAACATCATGTCATGCTGATCATTTTAGAAAAAGTCCCATATCAATATCACTTATAGTTTTCAAGAAGTAGTCGCTACAAACTTGCATGAAAATCTATTTTTAGCCATGGTGGCCATCTTGAATTTCAGGCCGACCTGAAATTTTGCTAGTATCAATTAGACATCAAGAGCAACATTTCTGTGAAGTTTCATGAAAATCCGTCGAGTAGTTTCAGAGGAGTAGTCGCTACAAGTTTTCATTATATAACTCTATGTAAACAAAGATGGCCACTGGCAGCCATGTTTAATGTCGAATCAAAATAATGTTCGACTCGGATAACCATCATGTCATGCTGATCATTTTAGAAAAAGTCCCATATCAATATCACTTATAGTTTTCAAGAAGTAGTCGCTACAAACTTGTATTTTGAAAATCTATTTTTAGCCATGGCGGCCATCTTGAATTTCCGGCCGACCTGAAATTTTGCTAGGATCAATAATACATCAAGAGCAACATTTTTGTGACGTTTCATAAAAATCCGTCAAGTAGTTTCAGAGGAGTAGTCGCTACAAGTTTTCATTATATAACTCTATGTAAACAAAGATGGCCACTGGCAGCCATGTTTAATGTCGAAGCAAAATAATGTTTGACTCGGATAACCATCATGTCATGCTGATCATTTTAGAAAAAGTCCCATATCAATATCACTTATAGTTTTCAAGAAGTAGTCGCTACAAACTTATTTTTTAAAAATCTATTTTTAACTGTGGCAGCCATCTTGAATTTCTGGCCGATCTGAAATTTTGCTAGGATCAATCAGACATTAAGAGCAACATTCCTGTAAAGTTTCATGAAAATCCGCCAAGTAATTTTAGAGGAGTAGTCGCTACAAGTTTTTACTATATGACTCTATGTAAACAAAGATGGCCGCTGGCAGCCACGTTTAACGTCGAATCAAAACATTTTTTGATAAGGACCAACATCATGTCATGCTGATCATTTTAGAAAAAGTCCCATATCAATATCACTTATAGTTTTCAAGAAGTAGTCGCTACAAACTTGTATTTTGAAAATTTATTTTTAGCCGTGGCGGCCATCTTGAATTTCCGGCCGACCTGAAATTTTGCTAGGATCAATTAGACATCAAGAGCAACATTCCTGTGAAGTTTCATGAAAATCCGTCAAGTAGTTTCAGAGGAGTAGTCGCTACAAGTTTTCATTATATAACTCTATGTAAACAAAGATGGCCGCTGGCAGCCATGTTTATCGTCAAATCAAAACGATTTTCGACAAGGACCAACATCATGTCATGCTGATCATTTTAGAAAAAGTCCCATATCAATATCTCTTATAGTTTTCAAGAAGTAGTAGCTACCAACTTGTATTTAAAAAATCTATTTTTAGCTTTGGCGGCCATCTTGGATTTCACATCAACATGAATTTTTGCTAGGATCAACTAGACTTCATGGGCAACATTTTTGTAAAGTTTTATGAATATCCATCCAGTAGTTTCAGAGGAGTAGTCGCTACAAATAAAAGTTAACGGACGGACGGAGACGGACAGACGGACGACGGACGCCGCACCACGGCATAAGCTCTGCTGATCTCTGATCAGTAGAGCTAAAAATCTATTTTTAGCTGTGACGGCCATCTTGAATTTCCGGCCGACCTGAAATTTTTCTAGGATCAATAAGACATCAAGAGCAACATTCCTGTAAAGTTTCATGACAATCCGTCAAGTAGTTTCAGAGGAGTAGTCGCTACAAGTTTTTACAATATAACTCTATGTAAACAAAGATGGCCGCTGGCAGCCACGTTTAACGTCGAATCAAAACGATTTTTGATAAGGACCAACATCATGTCATGCTGATCATTTTAGAAAAAGTCCCATATCAATATCACTTATAGTTTTCAAGAAGTAGTCGCTACAAACTTGTATTTAAAAAATCTATTTTTAGCTTTGGCGGCCATCTTGGATTTCACATCAACATGAATTTTTGCTAGGATCAACTAGACTTCATGGGCAACATTTCTGTAAAGTTTTATGAATATACATCCAGTAGTTTCAGAGGAGTAGTCGCTACAAATAAAAGTTAACGGACGGACAGACGGACAGACAGACGGACGACGAACGCCGCACCACGGCATAAGCTCTGCTGATCTCTGATCAGTAGAGCTAAAAACACACAGTCATGCACTTTCAACGATGTTTGCGGCATCGGGTCAATTTATTACGATAATTTAGATTAACAAATTGATCAATTAATGTTTATTATACCAAGTTGCAATGATAAAACTGCACCTTTATCGATTGTAGTGACACAATAAAACATTTATGTTTTGAAGTACAACACTTTTATTTACTATATCCGCCATATTGTCATTTTTCATATTAATTAAATTCCTAAGATATTCTCATGCAAGGTGAAGGCATTCATTGTCCCCTCATCAAATAACTCCACTATCAACCACGTGTATAAACTGAAAACATGGAGGGATTTTAGGAGTGGAACAAACTGTTCTCTGAGTATAATTAGGAGTTAAAATTTAAAGATAAACAATTGGATGTTGTTCAGAGAATTGCGAGTGTCAACAGGAAAAGTTGGTCGCAATTTTGAAATTGTCTTAATTTTGCGGTAAAATATTTATCACCGCACCAGTCACAATCACGTGACCCTTGACCTGAATAATAACGAATGTAGGAAATTTCATATTTTTTAACTTCGTCTGAAAAGGGTTGACCGTTACAACTTTAAAACGATTAATATAACAGATAGTTCAGTTTAGATAGGTAAATAAATATATTGATAATCACTTTAGATGCTTGAAATGTTAATTCAATGCATACTTTCTTAGATATATTGACTTAAAGTCAAGAGGGTAGCTCCTCTCCCTCGCTTACTATAGGAACTGCTGTGACCGTACACAGCCAGATGAAATATCAAAATCGTAAAAAAAGGCTTGGTAAGGTCAGAGAAGGCTCGGATTATGGACTTTGTAGACTGAAAATGGGACATATCTACTATTCTTGGTCCATTTGTGAGCAAAACAAAAAAATACTTAAATACTTTTTTGGGGGTGCAAATTGATTAACTGACTGGGGGGGGGGGTGGGGGTGTAAATAGATAGGTTTATAAGCGCGTTACTGTTACTAGGCTACTGTCTTGACGCAGAGCTAACTTTTATGGTGATATCGGTAGAGCGCCCGCTTCACATGCAAGGGGTTTCGAGTTCAAACCCGCTGAGTGCCTAAAATATTTGTATGTTATTTTTCACGCGTAATTTTTCCTATTAAATTGGTGGAAAATCCTGGTAGGCATTGTATGAGCATGGATATACAGGTACCCTGGAATTGAAACTGCCTATACGCCCCTAGTTAATTCTCGATTTATCCGCCGAATGGGGAGTGGGGGTGATGAGGGCAACATCTATGTGTAAGAAGCTATGTAAGAATTCACCAAAACAACACAAAACAAGAGGTCAATGACCTTGAAGCTCTACTGATTGATTTTGATTTCAGGAAGTAGTCGCTACAAACTTGAAAATTTATTTTTAGCCGTGGCGGCCATCTTGAATTTCTGGCCGACCTGAAATTAGACATTAAGAGCAACATTCCTGTAAAGTTTCATGAAAATCCGTCAAGTAGTTACAGAGGAGTAGTCGCTACAAGTTTTTACTATATAATTCTATGTAAACAAAGATGGCCGCTGGCAGCCATGTTTAACGTCGAATCAAAACGATTTTCGACAAGGACCAACATCATGTCATGCTGATGATTTTAGAAAAAGTCCCATATCAATATCACTTAAAGTTTTCAAGAAGTAGTCGCTACAATCAAGTAGTTTCAGAGGAGTAGTCGCTACAAGTTTTCATTATATAACTCTATGTAAACAAAGATGGCCACTGGCAGCCATGTTTAACATCGAATCAAAATAATTTTCGACGAGGATCAACATCATGCCATACTGATCATTTAAGGAAAAGACGCATATCAATATCACATATAGTTTTCAAGAAGTAGTCTCTACAAACTTGTTTTTTGAAAAATTATTTTTAGCCAAGGCGGCCATCTTGAATTTCCGGTCGACCTGAAATTTTGCTAGGATCAATTAGACACCAAGAGCAATATTCCTGTGAAGTTTTATGAAAATCCGTCAAGTAGTTTCAGAGGAGTAGTCGCTACAAGTTTTTATCATATAACTCTATGTAAACAAAGATGGCTGCTGGCAGCCATGTTTAACGTTGCATCAAAATAATTTTCGACAAGGATCAACATCATTCCATACTGATCATTTTAGGAAAAGTCCCATATCAATATCACTTATAGTTTTCAAGAAGTACTCGCTACAAACTTGTTTTTTGAAAATCTATTTTTAGCTGTGGTGGCCATCTTGAATTTCCGACCAACCTGAAATGTTGCTAGGATCATTAAGACGTCAAGAGCAACATTCCTGTGAAGTTTCATGGAAATCTGTCAAGTAGTTTCAGAGGAGTAGTCGCTACAAGTTTTTACTAAATAACTATGTAAACAAAGATGGCCGCTGGCAGCCATGTTTAACGTCGAATCAAAACGATTTTCGACAAGGACCCATGTCATGTCATGCTGATCATTTTATAAAAAGTCCCATATCAATATCACTTACAGTTTTAAAGAAGTAGTCGCTACAAACTTGTATTTTTCAAAATCTATTTTTAGCTTTGGCGGCCATCTTGGATTTCACATCAACATGAATTTTTGCTAGGATCAACGAGACTTCATGGGCAACATTTCTGTAAAGTTTCATGAATATCTATTCAGTAGTTTCAGAGGAGTAGTCGCTACAAATAAAAGTTTACGGACAGACGGACAGACTGACGGAGGCCGCACCACGGCATAAGCTCTGCTGATCTCTGATCAGTCGAGCTAAAAATGTATATACATTTTAAGAAGTCAAACTACTGTTTTATTTATGTTTCGATATTCAAAATAATTATTTCTTTGTATTGCCATTATTGTGTAAATTCAGTTATGATGTACGTGTTTTATAATTATGTGAGACGCGATACCTGTGTATTCGGTTAGACACGTTTTACTTTGGGGTACTTGCGTGCAATAAAACAGAAATATTATATCGATCACCAACATCCTGTTATTTGAACTACAAGACAACCCTTTGAATTATATTCCTTACCGCCCTTCTAAAGATTGTTAAGGGGACAATATGCTGAAATACCGCGCACGACCATCTTGTATATTCGGTATGACAAGTCTGACTTAGCGGTGTAATAAAAACAAAAAAGGAAAGCATTCCGTCGATTATTACATCCTGTTTATTGGCACACATTGTGACAAAACTGAATTTTATCAAAATACAAATGCCGACACAAACACGTCGACCCTACTGTATATTCGGTATCGAACGGTATGAATTAGAAGGCCAGGCGTGAAATATGGAACCACATACAACCAAATGAATATCCTGTTTATATTGAACCACATACCTAATATATCTGTGATTGAACATAACAAGATTAACACGACCATCATAGTTTAATTAAACAAGACAACTGAAGCCAAAATCAAGTCGAGTTACCTAATGAGCCAGCTAACTTATGAAATTACATGTATCATTATGCATGCATATGTACAATTTGCCGAGTCACATGATCATTGTCGCAGTTTCACATACATGTACGGTCATCTTATTTATTTTGTTTATTAAAGTTAAAACAGAAGTCACTTTATAGAATAAAGAATAATCTGTCAGCTCGTATTTGAATTGGACAGCTAGCTTAAATACTTTTCCCAAAAGAAACAAATCAGCAATGATCTGAATATTTATATATATTTTAACAATTTGCCGTGTCATGGCACTGTCTCAGTTTCGAATTATTACGGATAAACTAACGGATATTTTGTTATTTAGTTTGTTTCTAGTAAAGCTAAAACAGACATCACTTTATGGAAGAAAGAATTAGCTCTTAACGTGTCTTTAAATTAGCAAGCTAACTTAAACACTTTTCCCAAAATGAACAAATCAGCAACGCTATGTATATATATTTTTTAATTTGCCGAGTCACGTCACTGTCGCAGTTTCACATATGGTAAAACGATCGTATTTTTTGTTATTTAGTTTTTAGTAAAGCTAAAACAAAATCACTGTATAGAATACAGAATTATCTTTCAACTCGTCTTTGAAATAGCCAGCTATCTTAAATACTTTTTCCAAAACAAATAAATTAACACAGATATGTATACTAGGTTTTCTTAGATTTGATCAATTCGTAAGACGGTGCGTAACTTAGCGCAACGCGCATGCGCGAAAAACCCTTACCTGTATTCGCAAGTTATCATGGGTCAATTATTATTCGGCAGATAAATTGGATTTACGACCTGTAACTGTTTCGAATCCAGATCTATGGTATGAGATTCTGTCCAGATCATTGTATATGTTGTTGTCTATATGTGTTGTGTGTGCAAAATGTGTTTTGCAAAGATAATAAAAAAAAAGATTGGAGGTATGTAATAGGACTCAGTTGTGGGGTGGGGTATGTAAGTAGATAGGTTTATAAGCGCGTTACTAGGCTACTGTATCGCCGCCGTGCTAGCTTTTATGGTGATATCGGTAGAGCGCCTGCTTAACATGTAAGGGGTCCCGAGTTCAAACCCGCTGAGTGCCTAAAATATTTATATGTAGTTTTTCATGTGTAATATTTCCGGTCCGATTACAATTGGTCTTCCGGTCCGATTACAATTGGTCTTGGAACAAGTTCAATTTTTCCAAAAACAAAAGTGAATAAAATTTCTGATTCATAAAATTGTATTTGGCAACTGAAAGTCAGTGTGTGTTGGATAATATGCAGGAAACGGTACTCCTCTGGATTTCATATAAGCCGGTTATTTTGAAATTATACTAGCCATGCACACTTTAAATATATCTTAATTAAAACAAACAGGATACATCATCATTACATGTCTTAATTAAAACAAACTGGATAGAAAAAAGGCATGAAAAACGAAAGATCTATCCTTTCCACGAATTTGGAGATAAGGTACAATACCAGTAATTAGGAGTTGGACTTATTAGTTAAATTAAATGCTACCAAGCTGTTAAGGTTAAACTTGATATAATGGTTTTATCTGCGAAATAAAATAAAATAGTACGTGACAAACCACAATAATATTGCCAATTTTTACCGGAAATGCCTCGTAACACATAAATTAACAATCCGAAAAGTAGTTCGAAGTTTGTTTCATAACGATTCCATTTTATTGAGATGAAATAACCCCAAAAAAAAACAAGTTCTTTTTTTTTTAAATTATTATCTTACATTTATAAAATCATAAATACAAATGAACGAACCTTTTTTTGGCGTAGCGATATTTATTTTATGAAAATAGTCCGTGTTTGCACAAAATTCCGCCCGATAAAATTATCCCCAGGAGTCAATCATCGGGTAAGGTTTTATTATCGCACAATCAACCTGTCAGTTCAGGTGTGTGACAGATTACGTAAACAACCAGGTCAGAAAGTAGAAGAACTAGACAAGAAGACTTTTAGAAGATTTTAGAAGCATCGAAACTAGAACAGTACCATCATCGACAAGATGGTCTGATTAATAATAAATGGTATGTAATATTTGTAAGGGGCGGCAGATATGTTTCCTTTTAGAATCATTTGTGACTAGCCTAATAAATTGGCTCCTATGCAGTTTGTTTTTTTATTCTGACGTTCTATGTAACTGCATATATTGATGCTCGCCAATACGAAAAATTTCAAAAGAGCATTAAACGTGTATTTTAACACACTAATTTGTGACCTACTTATTTGGGTCACTTGACTTTTCTGTCATCATGACATCGTAATGGTGTTTAAACTTTAACATAATTCAGCACATTATTCCAGTACTGTATACCAAACAATAAGAATTGACACTTTCTCACAAGTAGAGCTCCCAGTTTGATTCAACGCAGCAGTGAATAAAGAATGTTTCAATCGAAGCGTCTTTACCCTCTCGACCACGAAGGCACTATTTGATGTCGAAACAAACTATATCCTACTGTGCATTTCTCGATTCATATTCGATGTCTAGACACCCTGAACAGTAGATTTGTTTTTTAGTAACATTTAGGTGGCCTAGTGCATACTTGCAAGTCCTCCCATAGGTCTCGATAGCGATTCCTGACTTCGATAATTGATATCTTGTGAGGTCACATCACATTTGTAGCAAATGCACTGCCACAGTACCCTACTCTAAGTATTGCAAGGTACTGTCAGTCTTCGAATTTAACCCACTAGCCCGAAGCCCGGGTCTAGTAAACAGTCATTCGGGCAAGTGAATTTTTTGTAATTTATGTAGTCGGGCTAAAGGAAAATGTATGGGTTTTCATTGAGTATATAAGAATTCGGGCTAGCCAAACAAACATGTTAATTCAAAGACTGTACTGTGTAAAAATGTCATCATTTGGCGTGGATGTAAAGCCATCCGTCCTGTGTGAAAGATAAAAACATCCCAATCAACATCTGTTAATACTGTTAATCAGTGTGATTCATGCCCGTAAACGCAAATCTTTAGCCTCAGACAGACTCTCGGTGCCGAGGCTTCACTAGGTAACATTTAAAATACTAGTAGCAACCTCAACATCGATCTACACAGTGTTCAATACCTCACAAACGCAATCGGATCATCTATTTTACCAATGAAATGCAGTAAAAGGTACATATATTTGGAATTCTTGCAGCTACTATCGTGACAGTATGTTTTATTTATTTCAGCCTGTAGCTATGTCGCTGACAAGATCGGCAGACTGTGCTCAGGCAAAAATGGAGAGCAGGGAGAAGTGAAGAGTGTGTCAGAGAGAAAATGCGTCCTCAGTAATGGGGCCCTGCGTTCAGGTAATTTACATTGTTATTGTTTCAGATCGATTTTCACTTTTGTATACAGTGTATAGGGCAAACATGTGAAATAAACCTCACACAGCCTATCCCTGAAGGAATAGATTGCAAAGTTAAGGAAAGTATGATACAGGCCTATAACCAAATCCGCCGTTTTTTTCTCGGCTGTTTTTTGTTTGTTGTGCATCTGAAAACTGTTATCATCATTACTTTTAGTAACATAGGTAAGGCAAGACAACAGTATACTTCAGCATGCATACTGAATTTGGCAAAGGATAAGCAAAACGTGCAGTGGTGTTACAGAAAGGAAGTATCACAGTTTGAAGATTGTTCTAGAAAAACACCTCTAGATCAGTAATAAATCTCAACAATTGACTTTATGGACATAATCACTGTATCATCTTATTATTCTGTCCTTCAATTGTTATTTTTCAGAGCCTAGTTCAGCAGCACACACTAAAGATCCAGTCCCAGACTCACCACCACCTCCATATCAAACTTCAGGGTCACCTTCATATCAAACTTCAGGGCCACCTCCATATCAACAAATTGCAGGATAAACACCAGTGTAGAATCATCAAACTTGCCAAACTCAAGTCTAGTGTTATTTGAATTTCTGAAATAAATTGAAACTTTCAATGGAAAAATGAAAAAACAAGGTTATGTGTTTTCTCCAATTATTTCAGAAAATGAGCCAGAAAACAAATGATGTTGGATATATACTGAACCCAACAGACCAGTAGACAATACCTTTAATATCTCAGTAATAACAATCAATAAATAAAAACAAATTTCATTATGAACGAGACAAATATCTATATATAATAAGTTCATACATTAAAGGTATTGTCTACTGGTGCGATTGATGTTTGGTTCAATAGAGTAGTATAATAGTGTAAAATAGATTGCATTTAAACAATTTGATTTAAAGGGACACATTGCAATCTTGATTTATTTTTTTGAGAATATATAGTACCTGGATTTTTTTTATTCAACACTTTTTTTACTTTAAAATGCCTATACATAGTTAAATATTGGGTGAAATAACATTTGGAATCAATGCTTTGTTTTTTCACCCTAGGGTAGCTCTTAATTGTTAAATTCAATGATCTGTTATACACAACAGTTATTATTTGTTTTAAACTGTTTTAGAAATGATAAAATATTACGCGTAAATATTGAAATTGAATTAGTTATATAGAGGATATTTGTTGTTTTGGAGTGAATAACATATTTTATTTCATGAGAAGTGAGAAAACTTTTATATTTTCACTCATGCTTCGACATATTTTATTTCATCGAGAAGTGAGAAAACTTTATATTTTCACGAATGCGAAGCATGAGTGAAAATATAAAAGTTTTCTCACTTCTCTATGAAATAAAATATGTTATTCACGACAAAACAACAAATTTTCTTTTTATTTTATGATTTTACAAACATATTTTTAGGGAAACTATGGTAGAACAACAAAAGTAGTCCCGGCAGCTACTGTGAAATAAAACTCTTTATTCCACTTTTATTTCACTGATAAAATACAGTATATCATTGCATATCATAAAATAAAAACACATTGATATCAAAAAAAATTAATATCAAGATTGATGCGTGTCCATTTATCAAAAAGACATGAACAAAAATCAAAGGCTTGTTCCTATAGAGTTTATTAGCAATTCAGCAAAACAAACAATTTAGATAAATTGAACCTGTGTGGTGTTTTTTTCTCACTTTTTTTTCATGAACATCACTGTAAATAGACATTGTTCATAATAGTCGGACTTAATTTGTGATGTACCACTGCCCTCTCATAACAACATATCACTCTGTTTAAATAGATGGCTAAGTTTAAATTACTGTTGTACTTTCCGGTATACAATTATGTATTTCAGTAGCGCCCAGGGCTCCTCAGAATCCATTTTGGGCCTACCCGTTTTAATTAAAGGGAATGTAGCAATACAGCCAAACAAGTTCTGTTATTGAATGTTCGGAAAAAGTTGAAAGAATTATCAACATCGGATGATAAACAAAACAGATATGACCGTCGGAAGGTTGTTCTAAAACGGATATGGGAGTCGCCATTTTGAGAACTATGAACAGTATATGGAATATTGATGAATATCCTTTAAAGCAAAGAAAATCACTGTAGTTGAATGAAAAATCCTTTACTGGTCATATAAAGCATTATTGCCATGAGGTATACATTTTTTTCATACAGTTGCTGTCATTTATTCCCCTCTAATTCAGTAAATTTTCATATTTATAAATATTTCATATATGGTCATTTAGAACTATGTGGTGTCATAGCTTTCAAAATGGAGGCTTCCATATTCGTTTCAACAGAACCTCAGGAATTGACAATTATTTGTTTGATGTAGGGCTGACCTTTATTTGTTAGACCCATATTAATGTTTAATTTTACATTATTATTTTATAGGGTTGTTTGTTTAAGAATGGAGTGAAATGTTAATATGGAAGACAATAGTTAGTAGGCAGATGATGACGCGACGGTTTGCAAAATGTCACATGACATCAGAACGGTTGCCGATTGTATAAACTGCCTGCTAGATATTTTGGCATTATTTATATTAACAACTAGGCCAAGATAAAATAAGTATATGGTTCCAATCCTATTAAAAGGTAAAATAAGGAAGAATATTATTGTATTATTATATATTATCTATATCCTTTTTTGAAAAAAAAAATCTACAGCAGCTAGATGCCAAAACAATTTTGTTGCACAGAAAAAAAAAGTTACAATTGGGTAACTGGAACCACACAATATTGTCTTGGCCTTATTGTGTTGTTGTTTTTATTGAATGTTTATTTTTCTACTATTGCTTGTTGTGTTAACTTACACCAGCTATATGTAATAATAAAGAGTTTATCATTTATTTCGTGTGAATGTTCAAAACCCTTTATGATCAGCTTGACTTTTCTGAGGAAAGACAAGCTGCTCTACTCGACACGGGGCCTTTATCGCCATTTTATGGTAACCTGTATCTCAGAAACGCCATAATAAAATTAGACTTTACACATACTGGTCGGGGGCCTCTTTCCATCAATTATGTTTACAAACATAAACTATTTTTTCAGACTGACAATGTTTACTCTATTTTCTATTAGGTTACCTCTTCCTGGAAATGTGATACCAAAGAATTTTGTTTTATATATAGACCTTTTTATAAATAGACAAAAACTGAGAAATCATTTTGTTTACAAGCCCAGTTTCCGTCATGTATTTTATCGAGTGATAGATTCAACTAGGTCAAGATACAGTAAACTTTTATGAATCAGAAACTTGTTTGCAAGTATATTCAACAATTTTATTGTAAAAATGGTATGTTTGCATTGTTCCATCAGTCACCTCGATCGCTATAACAATGCGCCTGGTAACGTTAATGTATAATGTTTTAGACGACATATTACACTGTAACGATGGGTAACTGTGTAAATCAAACAGATACAGGTTGTACGAGTTGTTTCTCTTTGGTTAAAATATATTATCACGGTATATTTTAACTGCGTCCATTGAAGTGTGATAAAAATATGAAGTCATTACAGTGTTATTTTTTTTAATAGTTTATTATGCGGCAGTATATAAGGAAGTAAACACAATTTTCGGAGAAATCCCTTTTGTTTTTGTACCGCTTATTTACTTTTTGGTGGTTTTTAGCTCTACTGGCCAGGAGGGCTTATGCGATCACTTGTCGTCCGTCTGTTAGCAATTTTATAAAATCAACATCTCCTCTGAAACCGCTTGAAGGATTTTGATGAAACTTCATCACAATGTTTTTCGCGGCCGCCAGTCATCCAAGATGGCCGCCATGCGCTAAAACTAGGTCAAATTTAAGGAAATTTCAAATGACATCTCCTCCGAAACAACTTATTCCATTCTACTGAAATATCATATACATGTTCACTGGGTTGGCCTCTATCAAGATTGTGTTTTTCGTTATCGCCAAATAATCAGAAAGGCCGCCACAGCGACCCAGAATTTACATAGAGTTATATAGGAAAAGGTTAAAAATGACTTCTTCTCTGAAACCGCTTGAAGGATATTGATGAACCTTTATCACAATGTTACTTGGGAGGGCCCCTCTCAGATTTGTGTTTTTTGCGGCCGCCAGTCATCCAAGATGGCCACCATGGCTAAAACTAGGTCAAATTTAAGGAAATTTCAAACAACTTCTTCTCCGAAACCACTTATTCCATTCTTGTGAAACATCAGATTCATGTTCCTTGGGTTAGCCTCTATCAAGTTTGTGTTTTTCGTTATCGTCAAATAATCAAAATGGCCGCCACGGCTGACCCAAAGTTTACATAGAGTTATATAGGAAAAGGTTCAAAATTACATCTTCTCTGAAACCGCTTGAAGGATTTTGATGAAATTTTACTTAATCACAATGATATTTGGGATAGTCCCTCTCAGATTTATGTTTTTCGCGGCCGCCAGTCATCCAAGATGGCCGCCATGGCTAAAACTAGGTCAAATTTAAGGAAATTTCAAATGACATCTCCTCCGAAACAACTTATTCCATTCTACTGAAATATCATATACATGTTCACTGGGTTGGCCTCTATCAAGATTGTGTTTTTCGTTATCGCCAAATAATCAGAAAGGCCGCCACAGCGATCCAGAATTTACATAGAGTTATATAGGAAAAGGTTAAAAATGACTTCTTCTCTGAAACCGCTTGAAGGATATTGATGAACCTTTATCACAATGTTACTTGGGAGGGCCCCTCTCAGATTTGTGTTTTTTGCGGCCGCCAGTCATCCAAGATGGCCACCATGGCTAAAACTAGGTCAAATTTAAGGAAATTTCAAACAACTTCTTCTCCGAAACCACTTATTCCATTCTTGTGAAATATCAGATTCATGTTCCTTGGGTTAGCCTCTATCAAGTTTGTGTTTTTCGTTATCGTCAAATAATCAAAATGGCCGCCACGGCTGACCCAAAGTTTACATAGAGTTATATAGGAAAAGGTTCAAAATTACATCTTCTCTGAAACCGCTTGAAGGATTTTGATGAAATTTTACTTAATCACAATGATATTTGGGATAGTCCCTCTCAGATTTATGTTTTTCGCGGCCGCCAGTCATCCAAGATGGCCGCCATGGCTAAAACTAGGTCAAATTTAAGGAAATTTCAAACGACATCTCCGAAACCACATATTCCATTCTTGTGAAATATCATATTCATGTTCCTTGGGTTAGCCTCTATCAAGTTTGTGTTTTTCGTTATCGTCAAATAATCAAAATGGCCGCCACGGCGACCCAAAGTTTACATAAGAGTTATATAGGAAAAGGTTGAAAATTACATCTTCTCTGAAACGGCCTGAAATATTTTGATGAAACTTAAGTACAATGGTATTTGGGATAGTCCCTCTCAGATATGTGTTTTTCACGGCCGCCAGTCATCCAAGATGGCCGCCATAGCTAAAACTAGGTCAAATTTAAGTAAATTTCAAACGACATCTCCCAAACCACTTATTCCATTCTTGTGAAATATCATATACATGTTCCTTGGGTTAGCCTCTATCAAGTTTGTGTTTTTCGTTATTGTCAGATAATCAAAATGGCCGCCACGGCGACCAAAGTTTACATAGAGTTATATAGGAAAAGATTAAAAATTACATCTTCTCTGAAACCGCTTGAAGGATTTTGATGAAACTTAATCACAATGATATTTGGGATAGTCCCTCTCAGATTTGTGTTTTTCACGGCCGCCAGTCATCCAAGATAGCCGCCATGGCTAAAACTAGGTCAAATTTAAGGAAATTTCAAACAACTTCTTCTCCGAAACCACTTATTCCATTCTTGTGAAATATCATATACATGTTCCTTGGGTTAGCCTCTATCAAGTTTGTGTTTTTCGTTATCGTCAAATAATCAAAATGGTCACCACGGCGACCCAAAGCTTACATAGAGTTATATAGGAAAAGGTTAAAAATTACATCTTCTCTGAAACCGCCTGAAAGATTTTGATGAAACTTAAGCACACTGATATTTGGGATAGTCCCTCTCAGGTTGTTTTTTTTACGGCTGCCAGTCTTCCAAGATGGCCGCCATGGCTAAAACTAGGTTAAATTTAAGGAGATTTCAAACGACATCTCTTCCAAAACCACTTATTCCATTCTTGTGAAATATCATATACATGTTCCTTGGGTTGGCCTCTATCAAGTTTGTGGTTTTCGTTATCGTCGAATAATCAAAATGGCTGCCACAGCGACCCAAAGTTTACATAGAGTTATATATGACAACGTTAAAAATGACATCTGCTCTGAAACCTCTTGAAGGATTTTGATGAAACTTAATCACCATGATATTTGGGATAGTGCCTCTCAGATTTGTGTTTTTCGCAGCCGCCGGTCATCCAAGATGGTCGCCATGTCTAAAATTGGGTCAAATTTAAGGAAATTTCAAACAACATCTCCTCCGAAACCACTTATTGCATTCTTGTGAAATATCATAAACATGTTCCTTGGGTTAGCCTCTATCAAGTTTGTGTTTTTCGTTATCGTCGAATAATCAAAATGGCCGCCACAGTGGCCCAAAGTTTACATAGAGTTATATAGGAAAACATTAAAAATGACATCTTCTCTGAAACTGCTTGAAGGATTTTGATGAAACTTAATCACAATGATCTTTGGGTTAGTCCCCCTCAGATTTGCATTTTTGGGGCCTCCAGTCATCCATGATGGCCACCATGGCTAAACTTAGGTCAAATTTAAGGACATTTATCAAACGACATATTACCACTTATTCCATCTAGTTAAATATCATATGCATGTTCCTGTTGTTGGCCTCTATCAAGTTTGTGTTTTTCGTTGTCGTCAAATATTCAAAATGGCCACCATGATAACCCAAAGTTTACATAGAGTTATATATAGGAAACATGTTTCTTGGGTTGGCTTCTATCATGTTTATGTTTTTGAATCGCATCATACAAGTAGAGCGTCTACAGGCCCTCTTGGGCCTCTTGTTTCTGTTTCCTATCTTCAGTTCTAAACGTCTGTCAATAAGTGACATCGCGTAAGTAATTTGCAGTGTAAAATCAGTTTTTAAATGAGAATGACGGAAACTGGCTCCTAACAGTATATTCATCGACACCTTTTTTACTTCTATTTTTATTTTAAAAAAAAGTTGCTATTTAACTCCGATTATAATGCTCTCGTCAAAATTGGTGGGGGCTATACTGTTTTGGTCTTCTTGTCCATTCGTTCGTCCGCCCGTCGTTTTTGTCCATATTCTCAAAATGCTTTTACGAATTACTTCCATATTTTATTTGCTGATTACTAAGATCTTACAACAACATTTCGTCATATTTTTGATCACCTGCGACCACAAAGTCACACACTTGGAGGTTTTGCGTTTAGCAGGAGGAGTTCGTCGGATATCCAACATTTCTAGTGAAGTTATTAATATTACGTCATTCAGAAATAGTAGTAACTAGTTTACAGAAATCTAGTATGCAACATTTTGAGTAGTCATATTGAAAGTATTGAAAGCATTTACCTTCAAGCATAGACTGGGAGCTGCACTAGTGAAAATGGCTAATTCATTGTCAAATGGTTCCTTCAAGCATGGACTGGGAGCTGCAAATCAGGGAATAAACTGATTATCCAATGGTTCCGTCAAGAATAGACTGGGAACTGCACTTTGCGAATAAGCTGAGTGTTACTGGTTCCTTAAACCGTAGACTAAGAGCTGCACTTCAAGGAATAAGGTGATTGTTGCTTGTTCCTTTAAACAATAGACTGGAAGCACTTCAGGGAATAAGCAGATTGTTACTGGTTCCTTAAACCACAGACTGAGAGCTGCACTTCAGGGAATAAGCTGATTGTTACTTGTTCCTTAAACCATAGACTGGGAGCTGCACTTCAGGGAATAAGCTGATTGTTACTTGTTCCTTAAACCATAGGCTGGGAGCTGCACTTCAGAGAATAAGCTGATTGTTACTTGTTCTTTAAACCATAGACTGGGAGCTGCACTTCAGGGAATAAGCTGATTGTTACTTGTTCTTTAAACCATAGACTGGGAGCTGCACTTCAGGGAATAAGTTTGTTGTTGCTTGTTCTTGAAACCATAGACTGGGAGCTGCACTTCAGGGAATAAGCTGATTGTTACTTGTTCTTTAAACCATAGACTGGGAGCTGCACATCAGGGAATAAGCTGATTGTTACTTGTTCTTTAAACCATAGACTGGGAGCTGCACTTCAGGGAATAAGGTTGTTGTTGCTTGTTCTTTAAATCATAGACTGAGAGCTGCACTTCAGGGAATAAGCTGATTGTTACTTGTTCCTTAAACCATAGACTGGGAGCTGCACTTCAGAGAATAAGCTGGTTATTACTGGTTCTTCAAACAATAGACTGAGAGCTGCACTTCAGGGAATAAGCTGATTGTTACTTGTTCCTTAAACCATAGACTGGGAGCTGCACATCAGGGAATTAGCTTATTGTTACTGTTCCTTAAACCATAGACTGGGAGCTGCTCTTCAGAGAATAAGCTGATTATTACTGTTCATTAAACCATAGACTGGGAGCTGCACATCAGGGAATATTTACTGTTCCTTAAACCAAAGACTGGGAGCTGCTCTTCAGAGAATAAGCTGATTGTTACTGTTCCTTAAACCATAGACTGGGAGCTGCACTTCAGGGAATAAGCTGATTGTTACTGTTCCTTAAACTTTAGACTGGGAGCTGCTCTTCAGAGAATAAGCTGATTGTTACTGTTGTTTAAACCATAGACTGGGAGCTGCTCTTCGGAGAATAACCTGATTATCACTGGTTCTTTAAACCATAGACTGGGAGCTGCATTTCAGGGAATATTTACTGTTCCTTAAACCATAGACTGGTAGCTGCTCTTCAGAGAATAAGCTGATTGTTACTGTTCATTAAACCATAGACTGGGAGCTGCACATCAGGGAATATTTACTGTTCCTTAAACCATAGACTGGGAGCTGCTCTTTGGAGAATAACCTGATTATCACAGGTTGTTTAAACCATAGACTGGGAGCTGCATTTCAGGGAATATTTACTGTTCCTTAAACCATAGACTGGTAGCTGCTCTTCAGAGAATAAGCTGATTGTTACTGTGCATTAAACCATAGACTGGGAGCTGCACATCAGGGAATATTTACTGTTCCTTAAACCATAGACTGGTAGCTGCTCTTCAGAGAATAAGCTGATTGTTACTGTGCATTAAACCTTAGACTGGGAGCTGCTCTTCAGGGAATAAGCTGATTGTTACTGTTCCTTAAACCATATACTGGGAGCTGCTCTTCAGAGAATAACCTGATTATTACTGGTTCTTTAAACCATAGACTGAGAGCACTTCAGGGAATAAGCTGATTGTTAAAAAAATAAACAACAAAAGTCTTCTTATTGAAACAGAAAAAAATCCCACTCTGATAATTTACTGACATTTACACAAATTTTAAATACCAAAGTCAAATGCTACCCTCACACCTTATGGACATCTTCAAAGGCAAAATCAGGTGCCCGGGTTACTTGTTCCTTAAACCATAGACTGGGAGCTGCACTTCAGAGAATAAGCTGGTTATTACTGGTTCTTTAAACCATAGACTGGGAGCTGCACTTCAAGGAATAAGCTGATTGTTCCTTAGAGTAGCTATCCCGCTAAATAACGGCAAAATTACAGTACAAAACCTTTTATCAAAAACTCTATCCAGGTGTTCAGGTGTATCTGCTGATTAAAAGTAAAGATTTATTAACCGGGTTTTAAAATACCCATGATTGAATATGCGTAAAATAAATTATGAGTTGGTAACACTTAGTTCTGGGGTTAAGTCTGGCTGGTTAAAGCCGTTTATAGTGTGGTTCCCGGGTGCCCCCGTTTGGTCATGGGGCAAAGAATAGGGCCACTGCAGATCTATTTGGAGGGGTAGGCAGAGGGGTATAATCCCCACAAATTCATGTTCATGTTATCATTTTTTGTTCATGTTCATTAAAGGTCTTCATCATGATCCCTGCATTGTTTCAGGTGCTATCTCGCTCGCATCAAAAGAGCAGTGGCAGAAAAAACACTGCAGTTCAGGGTGAGAAGGTTCTAGGCCCATTTTCCATATTTTATCTCGATGTACATGAAGATGAGCTGGCATGTTCATGTCTGTTAGGCGCCATATAACCTTTTCATGTGTTGGTGCGCCTTAAAACCCAATTCAATTCAGGCACCATATAACCTTTTCATGTGTTGGTGCGCCTTAAAACCCAATTCAATTCAATTAAAGACGTTTATATTGTGTCTATATAGTTCGGATTCTCAAAATATATCAGTTATCAGTTAAATATATCAGGCGGGATAGCTACTTTAAACCATAATCTTGGAGCTCCACTTCAAGGAATAAGATGATTGTTATGTGTTCCTTAAACCATAGACTGGGAGCTGCACTTCAGAGAATAAGCTGATTGTTACTGTTCCTTAAACCATAGACTGGGAGCTGCACTTCAGGGAATAAGCTGAGTGTTGCTTGTCCTTAAACCATAGACTGGGAGCTGCACTTCAGGGAATAAGCTGAGTGTTACTTGTTCCTTAAACCATGGACTAGGAGCTACTTTAAACCATAATCTTTGAGCTCCACTTCAAGGAATAAGATGATTGTTATGTGTTCCTTAAACCATAGACTGGGAGCTGCACTTCAGGGAACAAGCTGATTGTTACTGTTCCTTAAACCATAGACTGGGAGCTGCACTTCAGGGAACAAGCTGATTGTTGCTTGTCCTTAAACCATAGACTGGGAGCTGCACTTCAGGGAATAAGCTGAGTGTTACTTGTTCCTTAAACCATGGACTAGGAGCCACTTTAAACCATAATCTTGGAGCTCCACTTCAAGGAATAAGATGATTGTTATGTGTTCCTTAAACCATAGACTGGGAGCTGCACTTCAGAGAATAAGCTGATCGTTACTGTTCCTTAAACCATAGACTGGGAGCTGCACTTCAGGGAACAAGCTGATTGTTGCTTGTCCTTAAACCATAGACTGGTAGCTGCACTTCAGGGAATAAGCTGAGTGTTACTTGTTCCTTAAACCATGGACTAGGAGCTACTTTAAACCATAATCTTGGAGCTCCACTTCAAGGAATAAGATGATTGTTATGTGTTCCTTAAACCATAGACTGGGAGCTGCACTTCAGAGAATAAGCTGATTGTTACTGTTCCTTAAACCATAGACTGGGAGCTGCACTTCAGAGAATAAGCTGATCGTTACTGTTCCTTAAACCATAGACTGGGAGCTGCACTTCAGGGAACAAGCTGATTGTTACTTGTCCTTAAACCATAGACTGGGAGCTGAACTTCAGGGAATAAGGTGATTGTTACTGTACCGTAAACCATAGACTGTGAGCTGCACATCAGGGAATAAGCTGATTGTCACATGTTCCTTAAACCGTAGACTTGGAGCTGCACTTCAGGGAATAAGCTGATGTTACTTGTTCCTTAAACCATAGACTGGGAGCTGCACATCAGGGAATAAGCTGATTGTTACTGTTCTTTAAACCATAGACTTTGAGCTGCACTTCAGTGAATAAGCTGATTGTTACTGTTCCTTAAGCCATAGACTGGGAGCTGCACTTCGGGGATCAAGCTGATTGTTACTTGTTCCTTAAAAGATAGACTGAGAAATGCACTTCAGGGAATAAGGTGATTGTTACTTGTCCCTTAAACCACAGACTGGGAGCTGCACTTCAGTGAATAAGCTGATTGTTACTGTTACTTTATCCATAGACTGGGAGCTGCACTTTGGGGAACAAGCTGATTGTTACTTGTTCATTAACAGATAGACTGAGAGATGCACTTCAGGGAATAAGGTGATTGTTACTGTTCCTTAAACCATATACTGGGAGCTGCCCTTCAGGGAACAAGCTGATTGTTACTTGTCCTTAAACCATAGACTGGGAGCTGCACTTCAGGGAATAAGCTGAGTGTTACTTGTTCCTTAAACCATAGACTAGGAGCTGCACTTCAGGGAACAAGCTTATTGATGCTGTTCCTTAAACCATAGACTGGGAGCTGCACTTCAGGGAACAAGCTGATTGTTGCTTGTTCCATAAACCATAGACTGGGAGCTGCACTTCAGGCAATAAGCTGATTGTTACTTGTTCCTTAAACCATAGACTGGGAGCTGCACTTCAGGGAATATTTACTGTTCCTTAAACCATAGACTGAAAGCTGCACTTCAGAGAATAAGCTGATTGTTACTGTTCCTTAAACTATAGACTGGGAGCTTCACTTCAGGGAACAAGCTGATTGTTACTTGTTCCTTAAACCATAAACTGAGAGCTGCACTTCAGGGAATAAGGTGATTGTTACCAGTTCCTTAAACCATAGACTGGGAGATGAACTTCGAAGAATAAGCTCCTTAAACCATATACTGGGAGCTGCACTTCAGGAAATAAGCTGATGTTACTAGTTCCTTAAACCATAGACTGGGAGCTACACTTCAGTGAACAAGCTGATTGTTACTGTACCTTAAACGATAGACTGGGAGCTGCACTTCAGGGAACAATCTGATTGTCCAATGGTTCCATCAAGCATAGGCTGGGAACTGCACTTCAGGGAACAAGCTGATTGTTACTGTACCTTAAACCATGGAAAGGGAGCTGCACTTCAGGGAATAAGGTGATGTTACTTGTTTCTTAAACCATCGACTGGGAGCATAGACTGGGAGCTGGATTTCATAGAATAGGCTGGATGATGCAGGTTCTTTAAACCATAGTCTGAGAGCTGCACTTCAGGAAATAAGCTGATGTTACTTGTTGGTTAAGCCATAGACTGGGAGCTGCACTTTAGGGAACAAGCTGATTGTTACTGTACCTTAAACCATGGAAAGGGAGCTGCACTTCAGGGAATAAGGTGATGTTACTTGTTCCTTAAACCATAGACTGGGAGCTGCACTTCAGGGAACAGGCTGATAGTTACTGTACCTTAGACCATAGACTGGGAGCTGCACTTCAGAGAATAAGCTGGTTGTTACTGGTTCTTTAAACCATAGACTGAGAGCTGCACATCAGGGAATAAACTGATTGTTACTAGTACCTTAAACCATAGACTGGGAGCTGCACTTCAGGGAATAAGCTGATTGCCATTGGTTCCTTAAACCATAGACAGGGAGCTGCAAATCAGGGAATAAGCTGATTGTTACTGTTCCTTACACCATAGACTGGGAGCTGCACTTCAGGGAACAAGCCGATTGTTACTTGTTCCTTAAACCATAGACTGGGAGCTGCACCTCAGGGAATAAACTGATGTCATTAGTTCCATAAACCGTAGGCTGGGAGCTTCACTTCAGGGAATAAGCTGATTGTTATGTGTTTCTTAAACCATAGACTGGGAGCTAAACTTCGTGGAATAAGGTGATTGTCACTGGTTCTTTAAACCATAGACTGGGAGCTGCACATCAGGGAATAAGCTGATTGTCATGTGTTCCTTATACTATAGACTGGGAGCTGCACTTCAGAGAATAAGCTGATTGTTACTGGTTCCTTAAACCATAGACTGGGAGCTGCACTTCAGGGAATA
The DNA here is from genome assembly GCA_037043455.1 of Cyrtodaria siliqua. Taxonomy (NCBI): domain Eukaryota; kingdom Metazoa; phylum Mollusca; class Bivalvia; order Adapedonta; family Hiatellidae; genus Cyrtodaria; species Cyrtodaria siliqua. The sequence goes on from JAWPHD010005040.1 coordinate 137,047, forward strand.
AGCTGATTGTTATTTGTTTCTTAAACCATAGACATGGAGCTGCACCTCAGAGAATAAACTGGATTTACTGGTTCTTTAAACCATAGAGTGGGAGCTGCACATCAGGGAATCAGCTGATTGTTACTGGTTCCTTAAACCATAGACTTGGAGCTGCACTTCAGGGAATAAGCTGATTGTTATTTGTTTCTTAAAGCTTAAGACTGGGAGCTGCACTTCAGAGAATAAGCTGGTTCTTACTGGTTCTTTAAACCATAGACTGGGAGCTGCACTTCAGGGAATAAGCTGATTGTCATGTGTTCCTTAAACCATAGACTGCGAGCTGAACTTCAGGGAATAAGGTGATTGTTACTGTACCTTAAACCATAGACTGGGAGCTGCACATCAGGGAATAAGCTGATTGTCACATGTTCCTTAAACCATAGACTTGGAGCTGCACTTCAGGGAATAAGCTGATGTTACTTGTTCCTTAAACCATAGACTGGGAGCTGCACATCTGGGAATAAGCTGATTGTTACTGTTCTTTAAACCATAGACTTGGAGCTGCACTTCAGGGAATAAACGGATGTTATTAGTTCCTAAAACAATAGACTGGGAGCTTCACTTGAGGGAACAAGCCGATTGTTATGTGTTCCTTAAACCATAGACTGGGAGCTGAATTTGAGGGAATAAGGTGATTGTTACTGTACCTTAAACCATAGACTTGGAGCTGCACTTCAGGGAATAAGCTGATGTTACTTGTTCCTTAAACCATAGACTGGGAGCTGCACATCTGGGAATAAGCTGATTGTTACTGTTCTTTAAACCATAGACTTGGAGCTGCACTTCAGGGAATAAACGGATGTTATTAGTTCCTAAAACAATAGACTGGGAGCTTCACTTGAGGGAACAAGCCGATTGTTATGTGTTCCTTAAACCATAGACTGGGAGCTGAATTTGAGGGAATAAGGTGATTGTTACTTTACCTTAAACCATAGACTTGGAGCTGCACTTCAGGGAATAAACGGATGTTATTAGTTCCTTAAACCATAGACTGGGAGCTTCACTTGAGGGAACAAGCCGATTGTTATGTGTTCCTTAAACCATAGACTGGGAGCTGAATTTGAGGGAATAAGTTGATTGTTACTGTACCTTAAACCATAGACTGGGAGCTGCACTTCAGGGAATAAGGTGATTGTTATTTGTTCCTTAAACCATAGACAGGGAGCTGCACATCAGGGAATAAGCTGATTGTTACTTGTTCCTTAAACCATAGACTGGGAGCTGCATTTCAGGGAATAAGGTGATTGTTACTTGTCCCTTAAACCATAGACTGGGAGCTGCACTTCAGGGAATAAGGTGATTGTTACTTGTCCCTTAAACCATAGACTGGGAGATGCACTTCAGGGAACAAGCTGATTGTCCAATGGTTCAATCAAGCATAGGCTGGGAACTGCACTTCAGGGAACAAGCTGATTGTCCAATGGTTTCATCAAGCATAGGCTGGGAACTGCACTTCAGGGAACAAGCTGATTGTCCAATGGTTCCATCAAGCATAGGCTGGGAACTGCACTTCAGGGAACAAGCTGATTGTCCAATGGTTCCATCAAGCATAGGCTGGGAACTGCACTTCAGGGAACAAGCTGATTGTCTAATTGTTTAGTGCATATATACATTGAATATGAAACTGAAACACATAATGGGTTTATTAGCTCTAAGGCCAGTGCAAGTAGGGATTGTGCCATGGTCTGTTGTCTATCCGTCGTTTGTTAACTTTTAGATGCACCTTCATTTTGCATCTGATCTTTACCAAACTTGGCCAGAGCGTTTATACTGATGAAAGCTTGGGCGAGTTTGAAAGCCACCAATATCAGATAATAAACACCAGAGTTATGGCTATTGTTTTAATGAAAAATGCTATATTTTGCCTTTTTCAACACTCCAGCATATTTTGTATCCAATCTTTATTATAAACAGAGTTATGTCACTTGATTCATTATACCCCAGCTAAACGAAATCATTCTCATAAAACTTCATGGATGGACTGCCTGTGATGAGAGGATGACCCCTATTGATTTTGAGGTCAGTAGGTCAAAGGTCAAGGTCACCGTGACCCCATAATGGAAAACATTGTCTGCTCCATAACTCCTCTCCTTCTGAAGCAAATCTCATGAAACTTAATAGGTGAACTACCTGTGGTGAGAGGATGACCCCTATTGATTTTGAAGTCAAAGTCAAGGTCACCTGTACCCGATAATGAAAAACTTTGTCCGCTCCTTAACTCCTCTCGCCCTGAAGTAAATCTCATGAAAATTCATAGTGGTGGGTGGATGACCCCTATTGATTTTGAGGTCAGTAGTATAAAGGTCAAGGTCAACTGAATCTGATAATGAAAAACCTTTTCGACACCATAACTCCTGTCCCCCTGAAGCAAATCTCATGAAACTTCATAGGTGAACTGCCTGTGGTGAGCGGATGACCCCTGTTGATTATGAGGTCAAAGGTCAAGGTCACCGAGACCCGATAATGAAAAACCTTGTCTGCACCATAACTCCTCTCCCCCTGAAGCAATTCTCATGAAACTTTAAAGGTGAACTACCTGGGGTGAGAGGATGTCCCTATTGTTTGAGGTTAGTAGGTCAAAGGTCACCGGAACCTGATGATGAAAAACCTTGTCCGCTCCATAGCTCCCCGCCCCATGAAGCAAATCTCATGAAACTTCATGGTTGGACTGTCTGTGGTGAGAGGATGACCCGTAGTGATTTAGAGGTCAGTAGGTCAAGGTCACCAGGACCTGATAATGAAAAACCTTGTCTGCTCTATAACTCCTCTCCACCTAAAGCAAATATCATGAAACTTCAGAGGTGGACTGCCTGTGGTGAGATCATGACTCCTATTGATTTTGAGGTCAGTAGGTCAAGGTCACCTGGACCTGACCATGAAAATCGTCCGCTCTGTAACTCAACGGGTAGACTGTGATGTGTTGATTTTGAGGTTAGGAGGTCAAAGTTTAAGGCCACCATTACCAGATCATGAAAATCCTATTCCACTCAATCATTACTCAAACGGTAGGGTGCGAAATGGGGTGGAGGAACTGGTAGCGGGTGTATATTAGTCGCCCTTAAAAGGCGACAGCTCTAGTTGAAAAATGCTATGTTTTTCCTTGTAAACACTGTCATCTTCATTTTGCATCCGATCTTTACTAAACTTGGCCATCTTAATTTTGGTGAAGCTTTGATGTGTTTGAAAACCATTAATATCGGATGATAAACATGAGAGTTATAGCCCTAGATTTAATGAAAAATGCTATATTTTGCCTTATCAACACTCTAGCACCTTTTTTTTGAATCCGATCTTTACCAAACATGGTCAGAGTCTTAATATAAATGAAAGTTTGGATGAGTTTGAAAACCACCAAAGCTATTCATATCTGTCTTCACACCAATCAAAGCATGCAACTGTTTTTAGCTCGACTATATGAAGAATAGTGAAAGCTATCCTACTCACCACGGCGTCGGCGTCCCCAGCTTCACCTTAAAGTTTTTGTGCAATAGATTTATAACTTCAATCCTACTGAAGCTATTGCATTAAAACTTTAAACTTATGATTCCCATCAAATTATGCACCTTCCCCAAAAAACCCATAACTCTTCCTTTCATTTTGACAAAGTTATGGCCCTTTGATTGTCTTTACCTTGAAATTTTTGTTCAGTAGATTTATAACTTCAAAACTACTCAAGTTATTGCATTAAAATGTTAAACTAATGTTTCACATCAAATTCTGTACCTTATCCAACAATTCCCATAACTCTTCCATTCATTTTGACAAAATTATGGCCCCTGAATTGGTAAAAAAAATCATTTTTACATTGAAGTATATAGGAAAAACACTTCAAAATCTTCTTCTCCGAAACAAAAAGGGCTTAGTTATTTTGTATGTAGCATCGTCTAGTAGTCCTCTACCAAGTTTGCTCAAATGGTGACCCTGGGGTCAGAATTGGACCCGCCCCAGGGGTCACAAGAGGTGAAACATGAGGGTGTGGGTGTGCCCCCTGAGTCATATATTAAGTGACAGTTGAGATCCCCACCCAATAACCATATATACTCTTACTGGACATGAACAGACTGATACAACCATCCAACCAGCATAGACACTGGGTTGCTTCCCCACCCCCGGGGACATAACGCCTCGGTCAGAACTTGGAAACCATTGAGATCCCCACCCTATAACCATATATACCCTTACTGGGCATGAACAGACGGATACAACCACCCAAGCAGCATAGACCCCGGATTCCTTCCCCACCCCTGGTGACATAGCCCCTGGGCCATAACTTGTAAACCGTTGAGATCCCCACTCTATAACCATATATACACTTACAGGGCATGAACAGATGGATATACCCACCCAACCAGCATAAACCCAGGGCTTCTTCCCCAGGGATGGGGACATAGCCCCTCGTTCATAACTTGGAAACCATTGAGATCCCCACTCTATATCCATATATACACTTATTGGGCATGAACAGACGGATACAACCACTCAACCAGCATAGACCACGATCTCCTTCCCCAACCCTGGGGACATAGCCTCTGGGTCATAATTTGGAAACTGTTAAGATCCATACCCTATAACCATATATACACTTAATGGGCATGAACAGACGGACACAACCATCCAACCAGCATAGACCCGGACTCCTTCCCCACCCCTGGTGACATAGCCCCTGGGTCATAACTTGTAAACCATTGAGATCCCTACCCTATAACCATATATACACTTAGTTTAGTTTAAACTTATTTATTTTACATCGATTGTAACGAAAGCTCTATGAACTTATTTGAATCACTCTCGATGTCTTCCTGGGTAGAACCAGTACTAAGAAATGCAGATAAAGTGTCTTGCTCAGGGACACAACGCATATGGCAATGACGGGATTCGAACCCACGACTTTTGGATCAAGGGTCCAACGCTCTACCACTAGACCACAGCGCTCCACACTATATCCACTTACTGGGCATTAACAGATGGATTCAACCAGCGTAGACCCTAGGCTTCTTCCCCACCTTTGTAGACCTAGCTCCTGGGTCAAACTTTAAAAATAATTTGATATTTTTAGCTTGACTGTTTGAAGGATCTTGTGGGGTCTATAGTTCCAAGTTCATGGTCACAAATTGCATTTATGTGTTGATAGGCTCTTAAATTAGCATCAGGTTAATGTTTACATCCGTCCGCATTTCTTTACATGTAAATAACTTCAACATATTTTATTCAATCATCATCAAACTTACATACTTTATTATAAATGGGACGATGATCGATGAGCGTATCTATTGAGTTCAAGATCATTGGATGAAAAGTCAAGGCTCAAAGGGGTCAAAGGACAGATGCATTTACATATACTTTTAACATATTTTCTTCAAATTTTCAACTTACAAAATTTGCATTATGTATCCTTTGAAGGGTTATTATGAAATTACGTGACATCACAGACAAATTGTGACCCTTGATTTAATGAAAATTCCATGGTTTTCCTTCTTGGCACATCCAGCTCGACCCTTTGTTTTCAATATTTTTCTGGGGCGTCCGTGGCCGAGTGGTTAACGTCTCGGACTTGAAATCACTTGCCCCTCACCGCTGTAGGTTCGATCCCTCAGAGGCCTAGGAATCTTTATGTGAGGAAGCTATCCAGCTGGCTTGCGGAACGTCGGTGGTTCTACCCAGGTGCCCGCCCGTGCACGAAAATTGCCCGGAGGGGCACCTAGGGTCTTCCTCCACCAGTGGAAGCTGGAAAGTCGCCATATGACCTTAGCTGTTGGTGCGACTATAAAATCCATTTCAATTCAATTCAGTATTTTTCTGATAGTGTATCATTTTTTGTTCTCTGAAAATTCGAATAGTTGGGCTACGCTGTCCTCTGACAGCTCTTGTTGTTTTTGACATGCAATTGTTCAGGAGCGGACACAAACTGGGCTTTTAAATACTATAGGCATAGCAGAAGTGAATCATCTTTAGAGTGACCTTGACCTTGAAAATATTGACATAGCCCGTTATATACCCATGGAATAAGGGACATACTTATGAGCAATACATACTACAGTGAACTATACTAGTTGCCTCCCTTGAACTACGTGTTAAATCCTGTTATTTATAAATCACTTTTTGTGTTTGTGTGTGTCGTTCTAAGGTTTAACGTCCCTCCACCACATACCCAATAGATGGGCACAATAGGGATGGCCAGTCAGTTATATATACTTATGGAATAAGGGACGTAATTATGAGCAATACATACTACAGTGAACTATACTAGTTCAGTTGCCTCCCTTGAACTACTTGTTAAAGGCCTGGTTAATATATTTGGCCGATTCAATATAATCAACACTAAAAATATTCAAACAAAATTTACCATCAATGTAGCTACTATTAAGCCATATAGGCCCAGGCCTAAACATCATCAATTTGAAAAATGAAAAAATGTGAAAACTCCAGAAATACTGTAAAAACTGAAGCCAGAAGGGTTGGGGGTTTAGGGTCAATATTTGTTTCTTATTTTATTTACAATGTAGGTAATTCAACTTTGTCAAAAGTTTATTCTCAAAAAAATATTTCTTCAAAAAATATTTCTTCAAATACTACACAAGTGTTCCCCGTCAAATATACAATATTTAAAAAAAAAACTCAGGGGAAGCATGCCCCCGGACCCCTCTAGTTTGTCGGGTCTATATATGCATTTCAGGTCAGATATATCCCTGATTTAATACTTTGAACTATTAAAATAATTTTAAAATAATTACTGAAGGCGACTTGTGGGCGAAATATTATTAAAAAAATAAAAATAAACGGTTATGAAATGACCAGTTTAAAATGTGGCGTACTTCAAAGATATAAATGAAACAATTTAAAGGGTCAACGCAAGACTATCATATCTCCTTCTTTACATATTTGTAGTAACAATAGTCTTGGGCTGAACCGCTTAAATTTGAATATTTTCCTATAATACAACTTTATAATTATATAAATTACCACAGGTCTTATCAGGCAACAGAGGAATCCTAAAGTAACAAATAACTGTCGCGCAGAGTCATGCGACGATATTTAAATATGATGCTTGCTTGCAATACATTGCAATTTGATTAATACTGCCAAGTTTAAAATAGCTAACCCTGGTGCGTAACCTTAGTAAGGAAATACCTTCTTCAGGTCTTTTATTTATATGTTCATTGTTATTTCCTTTGGTGGTTCATGGTTCATTTAGTTGTTTTTTATCCATTTAATACAAAAATAATGTATTTGAACAATTAAAAAAAAAAAGAAGATTTACTCCCTTTAATAATCATGTTGGGAGATCAAAGGGAGGTAAATCCTCAGTGCTTGTTACAAAATCCACTGCGCGGTGCTCTTGTAGCTAGATAAGCCTACTAAGTGTTAATCAATTGCAGTGGTAATTTTTATTAATTTAACGTTCCTATTATGATAAGCTTGCTGCCAGTAAACCATGTTTTCTTTAAATTATAATCCAATTAGCGCGATGCAAGGTGTGATAATATTGATCTAGCGGTGTTTCCCAATACCTGGTGATACCTGCGATATGACGTCATTCACACTTCCGCGAGAACTCCGTGTTTTGAAGTTTACCGTTGAGTGAGTGTCGGACGATTGATACACAAATTTTAACGCTAACGAGTGCTAACAATGGAATTATTGAATCCGTCCAGTGTTCAGCATTCCCGTTAGACATGGAATCGATTTTCTGGTTTTCTTGAAAGCGATAATCTCCAGGAATACACATCGCGTCGGTCATATTTTAGTTTTTAGGCAATATGGCGGATAGCGTAAATTGCATGTAAACACAAACATTTGGATTACGAAAAGTTTGTAACGATGAGTGAGCCAAGCTCGAGCGCCCCGCCTCTCGGGTCAATTAGTATTGAAGGGCTGTGGGAAATGATTCGGGAACGTGACAGCCTTATTTTGATGCAGTCACAGAAGACTGAAACGCTGGAACAAACAGTCCGACAACTTCAAAAGGAAAACGCCGAACTGAAAAAGGCCGCTCTAAAATTAAAAACCGAGAGTCTCGAAAACGAAAGGTAAGGCATAATTAGACATCAAAGCGCCGTCGAACTATTCATCTCCCCGCCGGCTATTGTTATAATTGATTACAAGGTTGAAATAGTCAATACACAAATAAAAGCAAAATAGTCCTTTGTTTCCTGTTAAATTGTCTTTGTTTTTTTAGAGACCCTGTTTATAATGACTGCACTTGCAATTGCAGAATGTTGTGCATAAATATAGTTATTTTTCGTAATGCATTATACAAAGAATGGTTATTACTCATTGCCTTTGGAATGCCAAGTAAAACCATTTATTGCGCTTATGCCATTATTTTATTGTGTATTGTCACCCATTGTTATTGCAGTAAATTAGATTTTCATTGATTAAAACATACTGAACAGTTCATGTATGATGTTATATTATAAAATAATCTAGATAGTCTGACTATTAAATGAAGTCGAAGCTTATTATATATATATTAATTATACACTCGTGTATATTGTTAATTATAGCTTTGTCAGCAGATATATTTGGAATTGATCTAATCATTGAGTGGTGACCCACATTTACAGTTTGCTTTGTTAGTAGATTAATGATTAAAATTAACTTGATCAGTTCAAGGCTTTTTTACCTTGTGTAACAGAGGTCTGTAAAAGGCCTAACTTGACTGTTTTTTCCCCAACTTTGGCAGAATTTGATTTCAATCAGAAAACAGCAATCTCAAAATTTAAGAACGTCTTCAATGTGTTTTTATGTGTTGAGTAGGTTCTGACTGAGAAGTCGGTAATTATAATAAATAATGGATGAAGATATAAATAAAGCATGGTATTGTCATATTTACTTGATTAACAAGAATAGTTTATTAGTTATTAACTGCCTTACAGTATTTAATGTTAAAGGATAATACTCTCACTGAAACCACCTGTCCCTGCTGAAACAGGCACTAATGAAGGCAATTAACTGATGCCAGTGTAAATATCACCTTACAGTCAATATTATTATTTTGTATATACTCTGTAAATATTGGTTCAATGGTGATGAAAATAGTTTTAGTTCTTCTGCATTTACAGTAAATGTGGTGTGATATCATATACATGTATGCCATAAAATACACCCGCATGCCCTTTCTAAAATGCATTCAACCGTCACATTGGTCTGAGAATATTTGTTCACTGTTTATCTCCTGCATGAATAAAATACCCTTTATGACAGACTTAACCAACTTAGATACCCTTTATGACAGACTTAACCAACTTAATCAAAACCTGATATAACAGGGATGAAGTATACAACTGACTTTTTCAAAAAGAAAACTAATGACAGCACAATTTGCATGTACATAATGAATAAAAACTGGCCAGGGTTGAGTATAAAAACCTGAAAATGACCACAGAGAAACCTTTTTGGTCATTTTATGCATTATGCTGCTCAGAGAGGTTTTATCACAAATTTCTAAATAATAAAGCATTTTTAAACCATAAAATGTGGCATGTGAATACACTAAACATTACCCTATACAGATATATCAAAATAATTATATAATGTATTTATTTTCCATTCTTTCTAGAACAAAACATTTATGCCTAACTGTCAAATTTTTGAATCTTGGTGCATCTGTTAATAGCTGTACCTGTAAAAATAAGATCAGTGATTGGCCAGAATGCTGAAACCCTTATAAACCTTGAAGCAGACGAATTACTAACTGGCTGCAGACTCAGTGTGTACATAATGTTGGTAGGGTTTACCGAACGCTGGGGTTTAACCTTTAAAATTGGCAAACAAGTGGAATTTGAAAGCAGATCTAATAGTAATGAATTTATGTTACCTGTAGGTGCATGCGTGAGGTGCATGCGTGTGCTCGCATGCGTTCATGCACGCGTGTGCAATTGTGAAAGTCGTAAAATGACTTTTGACATTGTTTATGACATGTATGGATGTCTTGATATAACATTGTAAATGTATATATTTATCTCATGTTTTTGTTTACAAACTGAGAAATTGAATATAAAATGAATCGGAAACAATTGCTTGATTGTTGATTTTAATTGCCCTCACATAAATCGGTTTATATCACAAATTGCATGAAATTATGCCAATGCGCAGTTGAGTTGTTTAATACTACATGACTGTATTTAATATGCATACACAATAGATAACTTAAGATGTAAGAATACTTATAAGATTACGTTAAAGGGACACATAACAATCTTGATTTTTTAAAAAATTAGCGGCATCCCGTTAGTTTTTCTACATAAACTGCATTTGTTCAATCATTAGTGTTAATTATAAGAATAGTATTGAGCCATTTGTTATTGCATATTATAATTTTTTGATATTATTGCACCAATAATATATTAAAACGTGTAGTATAATAAGACGAAATATTGAATACTTAAAATTTGATTTATTTAAATGTAACCAGGGTAAAAGTAAAAATGATACTGGATATATAAATCGAGACACCCATTTCAAATACTTCAAGATTGCCGTGTGTCCATTTAAAAATGCACAGTTTTTACTTATTATGTTAATGATAATATATATATATATATATATATAGTATATATAAAGTTTAATATCTTGCTCTGAATTTCACCAAGCATTCACCCATTTATAACATTAACAAAGCTACAGGGAGTTGTAATTGTTTATTTTCCAAACAGTTATGATCTGTCTGAACCAACAGCCTTGCATCCATGTACAGCTTTAAGAATCAAGTAAAACAAAGAATACAGAAAAATTGTATAAAACTTTTAGCAATATACTAAATAGAGGGTCTTACATGAGTGCTCATTCATTATTGAATTTATTAAACGAGTTGGCAAAATGATATAATGCGAGGCTCTTGCCGAGCATTATATCATTTTTGCTAACAAGTTTAATAAACTCAATAATGAATGAGAACGCATGTTAGATTCTATTTATCACATAACATATAACGTCACATTACGTCAGAAAACGTACATTAACATGACGTCATTAACGTTATGTTATACCACTAGTGGAATATCGAAAATATTGAATGGTGATATTACACTCCTACACCGCATGTTATGTGATAATTGTTAATATTTAACTACACTCCAATTAAAGCACAATGAGACAGAAACAAATAAATCATTTAGTGTCAGTGATGAGGGTGTTAAAAAGCTGATCTTTTAAAATGCCCAATTATATAATGTTTATAAACATGTTGCATGAACATATTGATTTCCCAGTAATGTTACTTTTGATTGCTTATTGAATTTATGGTCTTCAGTTTCATGACAAAATGTTTCAACTGTTCACAACATTAACTGATTATAAATTTTAGGATAATATACTAGAATACTTAATAAATAATTCTTAATGTCCAAATAGTATTCAACCATCAAATTAAATGCACTGAACCCCTACACTTCGACATGCATTGTTTTGTACACAACAATTAATGCACCCTGATAAAACCCTATATTGCATCATATTGAGTGGGGATTGCATGATCTTATTTGATGACTGATTCAGTACAGGTTGATGTGTCATGCATGATCTTAATTTATTTTAACCCTTAGCCCACTATGATTGTATTGTACCACAATATCCTAAATACACACTATGCATCGTGTAATACCCGAGGATATACACAGCATATGTTAGTTATTGTGGTACAAATACAATAGAGCATGAGTCTTGCACGTGTACAGACGATAATGCACTCGCTAACGCTCGTGCATTATCTCCCCGTACACGTGCAAAACCCATGCTCTATTCTATACTTGTACCATAGCTCTAATGTTTTTCCTTTGTTTTTGCTTATGATATAATTTTCATAAACCTGAAGGTCTGAGCCTAAACCGTGCTATAACTGCCTGGTATATTTCAGCCGTGCTATAAATGACAGATTTGGCAGTTTTACCATGGTCTACCCAATTTACACGTGCGTAGTTGTAATGTTTACACACAACCTGTCAATCAAAATGTCAATTCCCGGCATTGAATGGCTTAGTACAAAACATTTATAGCATATTTTTCCAGTCATAAATCGGCAATGAATGATTGATTTAAAAATATAGATTCAACATATATTTGGCAGAAACGTTCACCACATAAAGATGATTTGTTGCATGAAACTCCCATCAACCTAGGCTAGGGTCAAGATCAAGGTAGCAGTGAAGGTCTATGTATGTAATTCCCGGTTTTGTGTTCATAGTGCTCGTATGCGATTTATACTGCACCCCTCGAGAAGAAGTTTAAATCGCATATACTCGAAACATTATGCTATAAATATTACTAATGGACTGTCCAGTCTTTAAATGTAGACCATTCCATTTATATATATTGCAAAGGGGTGTTTTGGAGAAATGACTGATGGAGAAATGACTGATGAGCAGCTGAACATAACTCGCAGGCTGATCAGGGTTTACAAAGGCTATTACAGTCGCCCTTAGCAGGCTAAGAAATCATAAACCTTGAAGGCATGATGGGGGAGGCTGTAGTAGTGTATATAACGTGCAAGTGTGATAGTGCTCAAATCATAAACCTGGAAAGGCATTATGGTGGAGGCTGTAGTAGTGTATATAATGTGCAAGTGTGATAGTGCTCAAAGACCAGTCCAGGCTCTATTGTACCCATCTCTTTAAGATACCGCAAGGCTTATCGAGTATGTTGGTGGAGGGATTATAAACCTTAGAACTACACACACACACATGCTCAAAGACCAAGTAACATAACATTAATCGTACTCGTGTACTGTGTTTTCTCTAATTTCTCCATTTGTCATGCAGGACGAGTAGGTTCTGAACAAAATTTCTGCCAAGTTCAATAGCCCAAAAATTCAGTAGTCACAGGCTCACAGCTGTAAAATTCCATATCGATTGTCGCTGGTATTCCAACTTGTTTGCTTTGAAAATCATTAATTGGAGATAGATCGTTCTTTAAATTCCAACTCTTAAATATCCCACACACCCCAAGTTCCCAATTGTAGAACATTTTACCAATTCCACTAAGAAAATAATATGGGTTATAAAAGGTACATAATAATATCAGTATAAAACCCACTATATATAGAGCCTACACAAATGTACAACATCACTGATATATTTCATCCCAAAAGAACTGGAATGAAATATACACTTACCAACTGCCATCCCAGATAGGGAAGCTTTTAATATTGACTTTTCGCCCCCATAGTCATGAATTGAGAGCAATTATTAAGTGAATTCTGGAGCATACATGTAGGTTCGATATCACTGAAATTGTTTTCATAGAGAATTTCAAGCAACGTCACTCATGTGCAGGCATTGGTCACAAGCAACGTCACTTATGTGCAGGCATTGGTCACATTTTCAGATTTGTATCATTACGCCCTTTCATTCGAAGCTGGTGGGAAGGCATAAAGTTGTCCGTCCCTTCCGTGCGTATGTCCCAGTTTGATGTACTGGCCATAATTTTGCATTGAATAATTGGATCAAAAAGATATTTGGCAGAAAAATTCATAACATAGGAATGAGGTGTCATATGTAACTTTTGGCAACCTAGGGTCAAGGTCACGTTGATTTTCAGAGATTGAACCTCTATCCAGTCATAAATCGGCAATGAATGATTGATTTAAAAATATTGATTCAACATATATTTGGCAGAAACGTTCACCACATAAAGATGATTTGTTGCATGAAACTCCCGTCAACCTAGGCTAGGGTCCAGATCAAGGTAGCAGTGAAGGTCTATATATGTATTTCCCGGTTTTGTGTTCATGCCACACCACTGCAATAAAAGATTGGTTTGAAAAGATATTTATCAGAAAGGTTTACCACATGGAGACTAACACCCTCCATCAAGTTCAAGGTCGCGGCAATGGTCAAACTCATGGCCGGGCCATAACTCAACAAAAAGAGATGTTGGGCAGAAAGGTTCACAATATGGAGATGAAGTATCGCAAACAATTGAATTCCACAAACATAGGGTCAAGATCACAGCCAAGGTCCACGGTCAACATACATGCATATGTCCTGTGGTTTCGTGTCTGGGCTATAACTCAGCAATGGATAATTTATTTGATCAAAAATACCAGGGCTAGAAATTTTACATTTTTAGTTTACTAGACCGGTCTAGTAGTTGGGTAAAATCACTAGAACTGCTCAAAATTTACTAGCCCAATATAGTATTCAACAGAAAATACTATTTTAATTCAAGTTTCGGTTTCTTTATACAAGTTTTATTGAAACTTTGGAAATATCAGGTTTTTAAAAGACCTGAACATTAGGTTAGACAGTTTCTCTCAGTACATACATGTAATCTATCGATTTATAATTTATTTCTTATTTGAATAATTTTTGTTACTAGCCCATCGGGACTACCCAGACACAGACTTTGCTAGCCCGGCAGCATTTTTGCTAGCCTCGGGCTACCGCTACAGGACTAGTGCTCATTTCGAGCCATGAATACATTGGGCATAAAAGGTTCACCACATGGCCATCCGTAAACTTTTTTTGTAGCGACTACTCCTCTGAAACTACTGGATGGACTTTCATTTAACTTTACAGGAATGTTGCCCATGATGTCTAGTTGATCCTAGCAAAAATTCATGTTGATGTGAAATCCAAGATGGCCACCAAAGCTAAAAATAGATTTTAACAAACTCGTTTGTAGTGACTACTTCTATAAGGGATATTGATATGGGATTTTTTCTAAAAATGATCAGCATGACATGTTGGTCCTTGTCGAAAATCGTTTTGATTCGACGTTAAATATGGCTGCCATCTTTGTTTACATTGATTTATATAGTAAAAACTTGTAGCGACTACTCGTCTGAAACTACTTGATGGATTTTCATGAAACTTCACAGGAATGTTGCTCTTGATGTCTAACTGATCATAGCAGAATTTCAGGCTGGCCGGAAATTCAAGATGGCCACCACAGTTAAAAATGGATTAAAAAAAATAACGAATTTGGAGTGACTACTTCCTAAAAACTATAAATGATATTGATATGGGGCTTTTTCTAAAATGATCAGCATGACATTTTGTTGGTCATTGTCGATAATCACTTTGATTCGACATTAAACATGGCTGCAGTGGCCATCTTTGTTTACATAGAGTTATATAGTAAGAACTTGTAGGGACTATTCCTCTGAAACTACTAGACAGATTTTCTTGAAACTTCACAGGAATGCTGATCTAGCTGTCAAAACCTGTCCATAGAGCTTCAAGGTCATTGACCTCTTGTTAGATACCTATAGTATAAATATATAAATCTCAGTGTGGTCAATGAGTAAACTGGAGTAGGCTGAGGCAGATACTTTTATTGAGCATGACCACTTCTTTGACCTCTTCTGCTTGTCAGTGTTTTTTTCATGTGGCGTAGCCAAGATGGATGCCATGACGCCTGGCTTGCACATCAGTCATCTTATCCTTTGTTTTTGTTTTGCTCAGAAAATACATCAGACACCGTCAAATAAATTGTTCTGGGGGTGGGCCCCTGGGATGCTCCCCAGGCACCCCCAGCTACATAGGGCTACATATGAAGAAATACTGACTACTATTGAGTACTTAGAACTACTTGAGGAACTATTAATCTTACTGCAGTATTTGTACTTCATAATCTTCAGAGTAAACAGTGGCTATAATCTATATCAACATTCAACAGTTCATGCCAGTCACCAGCACACCATAATAACAGGTGCTAATAGAAGTGTATCCCTTCATCTCCCTTGACATATGTTGGGATGGACAGGGGTTTAGAGGTTACTGGAGACGCTGCCTTATCCCTACATACCACAAACAAATCAAACCCACAACTTTTTATAGCAATTCTATATCAATGACTTTATAATCAGAAGGAAAAAGGATGGCCTGGTTGTAATTTTCAAAATTCAACAGTATTAAATCAAGTTTAAAACCTCTTGTACACTATAATTTGAGGTTGCCAGTTTGCTGTTTGAATCACCATATTAAATTATATAATAACCTGTAATCTGCTACATATATAATTGACTGTTCTTTCTTTGAATTAAGACCATTCCATTTATGTGACAAAGGAGTGTTTTGGAAAAAATTACTGATTGTAAACCCTGATCAGCCTGCGAGTTACTCTCAGGCTGATCTGGGTTAACAATGGATGCAGAGGCTATTATAGGCGTGCTTTATCATTCGTTATTTCCCCCTCACCCTAGAAAACCACTGAATAATTTTCATTATCAGCTTACATGTGTTGAGCAGGACACAAAGTCTCCTCTAATTTCTTCATTATTCATGTAGGCCCGAAGTCTTAAGACATTGAATGATTTTACACACCACATACTACATTTGTAATGTCAGGTTTAGTTTGAGGTTATATTTGTTTAAATCATTCATTCTGAGTTATTTGCCTTGCAGTTCGCGCTGGGTCACAAATATTTCTATTTGTTTTCTTTATCGGCTCTGATTGTTTTCTCCATGTACAATCTCCAAAATGGATTAGTGAAGAAGTATTAAGTGCATGAGTGAAGAAGTGTTAGTGCATGTCACACCCTGTAACTTATCAGCCGTTACCATTCTTACTTTTACCCCATTTACCAGTGGCGGGTATTGGAGTTGGAGTATTGGAGTTGCACCCGTCTTTGCCCATGCAGTCTTATAAAGATGAGAAGGGGTGTGCCCCGGTCCACCTTTTTGAAAAACCTTAAGGATATATTTCGATCCTATTGTATTTGGGGGTGTGGGGGAGAGAATTTCTATAGGTAACTGTAAATCACTGTTAGCCATACAATTTCATGAGCAAAGTGTGATATTCAATTTTTCTTCAGATTATGAGGCCCACCCAATAAAGCATTTGTGACCAGTACACATAATAACACATTAAAGAATGTTGTTGTATATTCATTGTGTTGTGCTCTGATTTTTGGTCTAAAACAATTAAGAAATACCATATAAGTTTTGTATTCAAAAGCTAAATTATGAACATATATTTCTTCATTAAAGTAAATAAGAAAGTGTTGTTAAGCTATTCTTACCCTCAATATAGCAAAGCTATACAAATAAAAAAACTAAGAGCAGGCTGTAAATATTCAAACTTACCATGCTTTTGTAATGACCAAGTAGCGTTGGGAAATGTGTCCTTAACCATTAACCCGCTAAGCACGACTATAATAGCCTTTGCATCCATTGTAAACCCTGATCAGCCTGCGAGTTATAAACCCAGATCAGCCTGCGAATAACTCGCAGGCTGATCAGTGTTTACAATGTCTGGCTGCTGATCAGTTCCATCAAAACACCTCTTTGTCACATAAATGGAATGGTCTTAATTCAAAGAAAGAACAGTCCATTATATATATGTAGCGGGTTAAGGGTTAATTGCACCTGAATAAAACTCCCACAAATTTTGCAGCAATCTGAAAAAAATTAATATTTTGCATAAACAGTATCTTTCATTGAATACATTCATTTGTTGTTTTCAATTGTTTTATGATATTATTCCAGATATTATTTCAGACAGCTTCCTGCTATTGCTACAAAAACAATATTTTTAACATTTCTTTTAAATGAATGCCTTTCTATAATACACTGTTACCATATATCATTTAACATAACTTGCCAACAATCCCGATTTATGTGCAGTGTTTTGTTTTTTACCTTTTTAGAAATTTCAACGTGAATTGGAAAAAGGGGAAATTTGAATAATGAAGAAAGATAGTATTTTTTATATGTATTAAGTCTCAGTCTTTCATTTAATATTAAATTCACATCAAGAACATGTTTGATGGACATGTTATGGATGGTCAACTAAGAAACAACATTTAAAAGTAAAAACTTTTTTTTTTGAGGGGATTTTTTTCTCAAAAAGGGGGAAAAAACATACTTTTGAGGAGGGGAATGGGGCCGAATTTTGGCTCCAAATTGCTCTTAAAAAAATGCACTGAAGAGGGACAGTTCCAGCATACCTGCCATTGCAGTTTTTCACTCTTTTTTTGCTGTCCCGATTCTGGAAATTTTGTCACGTTGTTCGTATCTTACCTGTAAAAAAAAAGATTATGTTACAATTGTAGAATATAAAATTGCAGCTTTAAAAGTGTGTTTTTCCATACACTGGGTGCCATGTTTGTAATTTACATGAACTGATTACCATTCGTGGAGTGGGCATCACTCGCAGAAAGTGGTGATCGAATCAACTTTTAAATTTGCATTTTTCATTGCCCTAGTATCTAAACAACACTAAAAATTCAATTACACTGTCATTTTTCTATATTCTTGCACATATATTGGTGTATGTAATCGTCTACGAAAGATAAACCTCAAAAGTTCAAATGCACTAAAAATTCAATTTTGATAATTATGTCTCAAATGAAACATTATGATGATGGGATTATACTGTATACATTTGTTTCCTCTTACGTCATCGGTGGGGCCTGGAGGAAGGGGCATCAAATACACTAATAATTCAATTATAGTGTAATTTTTTCATACTTTTGCACATTAATTTATGTGAGTTCAACCCCATGAAGCTGTACTTCTTTTTTTGTACCGCTATTGAATTCCGTCAATCTTAGTTTTATGTAGTAAATATTCAATAATGTTTGGTGTGTTATGTTTGTCAACATAATTAGTTTGTGTTTTATATGCTAAAAGTTAGGATATTGTCCCTTTAAAATGAATTGACCTGTGTGAAGAAAACATGGTAACAGTACAACTAGAAAGAAAACAAAATCAACTATTATACATTTCAGCCCGTTCATCATATAACCTGACATTCCATTTATGGATTGAAATAGTTAAATTAAATGTATTACTCTGTCATAAATGTTAATGCCCCATGTTTTTGTGAATGTCTACTTTGACTGCCGTCTAGAACATTATAAATGATGAGTAAATGTGCAGTGTGATGTATCTATAATACAGCAAAGTAGTGTAAAGGATGTTAAAAAGCCACATTACCGTGTGTGTGTGTGTGTCGTTTAAAGTTCTAATGTCCCTCCACCAGCATACCCGATAAGCCGTTGGGTATCTTAACGAGATGGGTTCGATAGAGTCTAGACAGTAAGCCACTTAACTTTGTCACTTACATCTGTAATTTTTGATGCTAACTTACTTTTGTTGCTTGCATCTGTAATTTCTGATGCTAACTTACTTTTGTTGCTTGCATCTGTAATTTCTGATGCTAACTTACTTTTGTTGCTTGCATCTGTAATTTCTAATGCTAACTTACTTTTGTTGCTTGCATCTGTAATTTTTAATGCTAACTTACCTTTGTCACTTACATCTGCAATTTCTGATGCTAATTGTTATCGCTTTCAGGGTTCCGGAAATACGGTTGCCCGACGCCCCGGGCAAGTGGATTTTGGGTGCAGGCAAGTGACCTTCGTAAATTTGGTTGCCCGCCACTTGCCCGACGGACATTTCCATTTCAGAACAAGTCAAGTGGCAAACTAGCCATATCAGATTTCATTCTGATATCAGAATCAGAATTTCATTCAGATAACTGAATAAAACTGGCCGCTGTTTTTCGCCACTAGCGATATAAGATCAAACAACTTTCGGTACAATCAACAATCTCGCCCTTGGCAGCCTAATTTGTGGCATTATTTCAATAAACAACTAATTAACCCACACGCGCATTTCACACCTTTTGAAAACAACTTTTCCTGACACGACCGTCAGACGTGTGTCCATTGGCCAATGAAATCGCGGCAATTATGTTCGTGACCTTCCAACCATAAACATGGCTACTTTTAAAAATCGTTTCCAAATAGTCTGGACCTTCCACCAATCAAATCAGAAAACTCTTTCTTAATTTGCAAATTTTAATCTGTCAAAATAATGATTGACAGGCCCCCGTGACGTTCTGTTTTTGTTTAGATAATTTTGCCAAAGATTTTTTCGTAACGAAAATACACATTTCTTTTACTCGAAGCACTCGTTTATCAATGCGCTTTTATGAGGTATTTGGTGTATTTCATTGATATAGTCTGTAATTAAACGTATATGGAAGTGCATACTACACAAATAAGTTGCATAACTTAGCGATATGCGCATGTCATGGGTTTTCGCGATTTCAGAAAAATCACGGAACCTTTTTCTCAAGTTCTGAACTTTCGCTTTTGATAAATAAGGTTACTGCTACTACTTCTTAAACAATTCCTAGGGAACCCCTATTCACGCCTCTTGCTTTCATCTAATTCCCTTTAGTTAAAAAACAAAGCCGTAGGAACGTTACCATGATTGCAGAAATTGGGGGCCAAGTGAATATTTTTAATAACGTTTTTGTTTTGTTTCTTTGCTTGTCGCACATTTAAATGAATACAATAGCTTCTTTTTTTCTCTGTCAACTGGTTAATTGTACACTATGTGACATTAAAAGTTCCATACACTAGCTGCCAATCTTTTTTTTTGGATGGTCATCAAAAATGATGGGTGGTTGTGTGTGTGGGGATTCGGGGGGTGGGAGGGCGGAATAAAATGAGTTTGTATACTGTCTCATCATTTTATGATTTAAGTAACACAAAGATGTAATAGACACAAAAGAAGAAAATGCAACCAGTTGATTTTTTTATATGAATAAATACAATGTATTAACTAATTCATAAAATACACTCTCCCTTCCTTTTCTAAGTATAATGGTCCAAATTATGCGGCGGTCCGTCACGTTTAACACGAATAATGGTACATCGCCAATTTTTGGGGCAATTAAGTGTTCTTAAATGTGGGGCAAGTGACATTATGGGCAGGGCAAGTGGATTTTCAAAATATTTCCAGAACCCTGGCTTTAATCTGTAATTTTCAGCTTACCTTTGTCACTTACATCTGTAATTTTCAATGCTAACATACCTTTGTCATTATGCTCCCCGAAAAATTCGGGGGAGCATGTAGTTGCCGCCTTGTCCGTGCGTCCGTCTGTGCAATTCTTTTCATTCTTCCCCGCGAAACTTGCTAGGAAGTATCAATATATAAGTGGAGATGCGCATATTGTCGTGAAGATTCGGTTCGATAATTTTCCACTGAGTTATGACCCTTTGTATTTTTAATGCATATATGTATATATAGTCAAATAGAAAATTCTTGTCCGGACTATTTCTCTATAACCCCTTGTTAGAATTTTGCGAAACTTGCTAGGAAGTATCAGTATGAAGTGAAGTGTCATGACTTTACGGTTCGATAATTTTTCACTGAGTTACGGCCCTTGTGTTTTTAATGCATATATATACATAGTAGTCAAATAGAAAATTCTTCTCTGGCTATTTCTCTATAACCCCTTGTTAGAATTTCACGAAACTTGCTAGGAAGTATCAATATCAAGTGGAGATGTGCATATTATCGTAACGTTCCGGTTCGATAATTTTTCACTGAGTCATGGCCCTTTGTATTTATTAATGCATATATACATAGTAATCAAATAATTTGTTTGTATGGTGTTTTATGTCATTTTCAACACATGTTAGGTTATATATGACTCATATATAACCTAACATGTGTTGAAAATGACATAAAACACCATATATATAATATATAATGACGGTCGATTTTTTGTGGTGGAGGCAGACCCCCACTTTTTCTGTGTAGAACCAGTACTGTACACCTCCCGCCATTCGTAAGGATCGACACTTCTTCACTTACAAATCGAGCTACCAGTGGGATTCGAACCCGCAGCGGTGCGAGGCGAGAATGTTTACAACGCAACGTCGTTAACCATTCGGCCACGGAGATGCTTACCATAGTAGTCAAATAGAAAAATTTTGACCAAGCTATTCCTCTATAAAGCCTTGTTACAATTTCACAAAACTTGCTAGGAAGTATCAATATCAAGTGGAGATGCGGATATTATCGTGACGTTCCGGTTCAATGATTTCCCATTTAGTTATTCCCTTTGTATTTTTAATGCATAAATAATTGGTAGCTAGTCAAAGTACTTCTGGGACTGCATTTAAACTTCACACAATGATAAAGGGCAATAAGAGGAAATGTAGAGCACAAGAACCGTAACTCTGTCTTCATTCAAACTAGAGTTATTGCCCTTTGTTATTTTATACTCACAATTCTTGTCTAGAGGATAACTTTAAATGAGACTGCACTGAACAACTATGATAGAAGCCAATGAGAGTAAGTGCAGAATATAGGAATGAATGAATGAATGAATGGTGTTTTACAGCACGTCGACACATAAATAGGTCATATTGTGCGCAAAAATTGATGAAAAATGAAGTATTATTTAAAAATTAGTGTAAATATATAAAGATAAAACTATTAAAAAATAAATAAGGGATGATAAGGTGTAATATAAACTATGTATGTAAATCAACAAATGCCCGTCAACGGGCATATAAACAAGTAAATATATATAAGAACACATTATAATGATTTATATAGTCTGATCTCTTTTAGGAAATCTAAAACAAGACTAAAATCTACCGTATCAAATAACTCTTTCATAATATTAACATTGTAGTACCTTTGATGCATAGGAACAAAGTCTACACATTCCAATAAGATGTGTTTGACCATTAACGGTGCAAAGCAGGGTATACATTCTGGTAATTGCTCACCTTGTAACAAATATAGGAACCATAGCTCTAGCTTAATTTAATTTAGAGTTATTGCCCTTGGTAAGTTTATACTTATAATTCTGGTCTGGAGCATGCATGTAACTCACATCCTACTAATGGGACTGCAATGAAACTTCACACAATAATAGTGGAATGTGAGAGGAGGTGCAGAACACAAAAAACATTACCGGTACACTGTCTTCATTCAAATGACTTATAATTCTTGTCCGGAAAATGGCTCGAAAACTACTGAAGGGACTGTAATGAAAATTCACATAATGATAAAGAGCCATGCGAGAGAGCATAAGGACCATAGCTCTAGCTTCATCTAAATTCTATTGCCCTTTGTAATACAAAGCACCCAATTTGGGGAGCATCCATCGGTTCTACCGATATTCTTGTTTACATCTGTAATTTCCAGTGCTAACTTACCTTTGTCACTTATATAGATCTGTAATTTTCCAATGCTACCTTTGTTGCTTAAATCTGTAATTTCTGATGCTAACTTACCTTTGTCGCTTACATCTGCAATTTCCAATGCTAACTTACCTTTGGCACTTACCTCTGTAATTTCTAATGCTAACTTACCAATGTCGCTTACATCTACCTGAATGCCTTAGTGTGGAGTACATTTTATTTATTCTCATCAAGATCAATTCTGGTCATTTGAACAGTGATAATTAATTAAAATCTATTGTAGTGTATGCAATATATCAGGATGGAAATTGTGATGGATTTTTTGGTTCAATTCTTGTCACGCAAGACACGCATGTACTGTTTTCCTTGATCGAGAAATATTTTTACACACCCCTTGTTCAATTAAGCGTGCTTGAAACCTGGAAAAAAAATACACTTAAAGATTTTTTTGTCAATCAATGAATCAAAATAGTGGGTTAGCCAAATTTATGACTAAGCTAAGTAGTTTGTAATATTATTTCCTACAGTAAAATGGATCAAAATGCTCAGTCTGGAGGGATCTGTACATATGGTTAAACTGGCTTTAATAGTGTAGCAAGTTTTATAACAAGTTTTATTGCAACATGCATTGTATTGCTTCCTTGATTGAGTTTTTATTGCAATCTTAAAGGAGCTATTGGCAGTGTTTTGGCAGTGTTGGACAGAATGTGTTTAAACGTGTAGTGTAGTTGAATTATATGTATAGTGTGAGAGCACAGGAACTGGTCACTTTTAATTTTTGCCTTCTATTATTATAATTGTCTATAAAGGACATGAATGGGAAATTTTGGAAAATGCTGGTGTTCTTTTTCAGAGGTCAAGCAGACGTTCGAAACAATATCAATTACATGCACACTATATATACTAACATGTGCAGAAAGTAATTTCGTATCCAACAATACCTTTATTCCTACGGTCCCTTGTAAATTCGCTGAGATATCCGAGTTCAAAGTCACCAAAGTGTAATTTGATACTGTTCGTCGTTTGTTTATGTCCCCAGTGTAAACAAATGAATTTTACCGAAAATCAGGTGTCCGTTAATTCAGTTAAGTTCGGCGCAGTATTCCAGCTTCAAATCACAATCAATTCACTAACGTAAAGCACCGATACGTAAATAAATCCATATTTTATCAGTGTGCATAGTCCGTATCACGAGAAAGTCACATAACAACGAGTATTTAGCCACTTGTTATCGGCACTAGCAAACTTTACAAATGAAACCGCCATTTTCAAATGAATCACGGGGCCGAATGACGTCATAATGCGAACTCTGAAACTACTTGACGGATTTTCATGAAACTTCACACGAATGTTGCTCTTGATGTCTAAATGATCCTAGCAAAACTTCAGGTCGGCCAGAAATTCAAGATGGCCACCACGGCTAAAAATAGATTTCCAAAAAACAAGTTATGATGGCGACTACTTCTTGAAAACTATAAATGATATTGATATGGGACTTTTTCTAAAATGATCAGCATGTCATGATGTTGGTCCTTGTCGAAAATCATTTTTATTCGATGTTAAACATGGCTGTCAGCGGCCATCTTTGTTTACATAGAATTATCTAGTAAAAATTTGTAACGACTACTCCTCTGTAACTACTCGAACGGATTTTCATGAAACTTTACAGGAATGTTGCTCTTGATGTCATTGATCCTAGCAAAATGATCAGTATGACATGATGTTGATCCTTGTCAAAAAATTATTTTGATTTGACATTAAACATGGCCGCCAGCGGCCATCTTTGTTTACATAGAGTTATATAATGAAAACTTGTAGCGACTACTCCTATGAAACTACTTGATGGATTTACATGAAACTTCACAGGAATGTGACCTAGCTAGCAAAAATCTATCAGTAGAGCTTCAAGGTCATTGACCTCTTGTTAATATTGAAATCTTTTAAATTTTTATGTTATAATTATATCCACAATAAGAAAATGTTTAATAACTGGAATATGATTGTTAAAATTTGGTTTCTCAAAATTATCTTCATATCTGAGACTCAGCTCTGCTATAGTTCAATCAGTTGAGATGCTGCTGGGTTTCTTTGGGGCAGACCATAACAAATTGTTGGGTTGCTGTTTCCTTATCTTCCAACAAAAAAAAATCCCTACCGAAAACTTTTTATAGCAATTCTTTAGCATAATTATTTTTTCATTATCTTTAGTATATTTTTCTCTCATTTCTTAAGGTTTTTCTTTCTTTGGAAAAAAGACTCACCTACCTACTCACTTATAAAATGCTGGGTCGGGAAATAGCAAACAAATGTATTTTTAAGGATGGCCTGGTGTGTCTTAGGTCATATAAAATTAATTCCCAGTTTATCATCCCCGTCCGCCCCGAATATTTTATGCCGCCCCGACAATTTTTATTTTGTCCGAAAAAAAAAAGAAATCGACTGTGAAAGAGTCGTCTTTCCGTGACGGAAAATGCGTTAATATTTAGCCCGAGCCGGAAATACATTTTGTAAACAAATCGGACGTTGAGCAATAAGAAGTAAGTTATATTGAGAACAACTTTTAAAACTTACATACATGGTAGTTTATATCATTATAAATACAAATGTATGCTATGGCAGTTACAATATGTAATAAAGAGAGTGTGCAAAACACAATACTTCTGGTTATTAATATTTTTGTGATGTTTGATGTCATCTCAGGAAAATAAAAAATAAAAAATAAAATTGCACCCCCCGCCCCAATTTTTTCCAAAATTTGGATGATAAACTGGGAATTAATTTGATAGGGCCTTATGGCAAAACCCTTCCTGTAAACCGGGTGATCCGGTGTATCAAAGTTTATCCGCCAAGCATGTTATGTTAAATACCCATAGGAATCTATACGACAGTAAGGACTAGCGCACAGTTCCCATACTCCTATGTCTCCTTCCCCTCATGGGTCGCTCGAAATTACCTAGATAATATGTTGATGAGTTGTTAAACAACAGTTTAATTCAACAGTAAGATATTAAGATGATCACATATTGTCTCTGTATCCTTCCCCTGTCTGGGAGTAAATTGCTCTAAATGTGTTGACAAGCTTTTAAACAGTTGAGAATCAGGTTAACACCAGCAATGAGCATTTTTATACTGTCAGAATATAACCCAAACAAGTCAGTTGATGACATTTTTCCCTCTCAAATGGACAATTGTGACAATTGTTTGAAGTTTTGTGTATTTTTCGCACTGTACTAAAGGAACAATTTAAATATTTTGCATGTGTGCCAAGTTAAGATTTACTGCATATAAGTGTCTAATTTATTTGATGGAAAATCATACTATGTAATTTATTTTCATCAGATGACCAATTTTCTACTAAGTGTACAAAAAAACACAATGCTATACAATATAGGACCACAAATATCATGAGCGTTTTGTTTGTTTTAATTGGGAAACTCTGGTGGAGGTCAAGGCCATAGTTGAGGTGAAGGCCATGGTTGAAGTCAAGGCCATGGGTGATAAGACATTATACACTTGAATTCGGTCTTTTACTTAAACATTGCACTAATATAAAATATCTCAAAAGGCAGTTGGCAGCAACATTCAGTCATATTTGAAAGGGTTGAAAAAATATTACATGGAAACTTTTGACTTTGCCAAAGGGGCCGTCGAAACTTTTGACTTTGCCACAGGGGCCGTCCCATGGGAGATTGTACACTGGAAACTGGTATTCACTTTATATTAAAGCTAAACACCAAACATGAAAAATTTTGTTAATTTTAATATTTGTCTATTATACTTACGACAACATTACAATTGCAAGATACTCAACTTGCCTTAATCCACGAACGGAAAAACTTCCCCAAATACCCTTCCCGGGACTCCCGGCACCAAGGGCGCCGCCAAATACACCCGTACAAGCAAGAGTCACACAGAGTTACCTCCTCTTTCCGCAAATAAGTCCTAAATTAAGGAGGGGTGGGTAGTTAATGTTGTCGTAAGTATAATAGACAAATATTAAAATTAACAAAATTTTTCATATTGGTCTATAGATAGCTTACGACAACATTACAATTGCGACTTTAACACAATGAGCTGGGGTGGTACAATGTAACCTGTTATGAGTGCCCGAATATGTAAAGGGGATTTGAACAACTCTGAACAACAAGTAACAAAGCACGCTCAAACCTGCTCTAATTACAAGAAATTAAAGCAGACGAGAGCATGAACCCAAGCAACTTACACTCACCATAGCGTAATCTGGGATCCTGACTGGCGATACAGCCAGTAGGAGGAGCCTCTAAAACTTCTTAGATGGGCAGATGAACGTTACAAGGTGAATATGGCAACCTCATAAGTCCTTCAATTCGTTCAAGGACAATAAGTCCACCACCATCTAAAATTATAATCGGCAATTTCAAGCTAATCCATGGAACAGAAAATTTTTTGTATTACATAGATCATTTAAATAAGTATCGACCCCCTGATTCAATACTTAAAATAACAGCTTCATAACTGAGCTGTAAATGTAACTATGAACACCAGATAACTGTGTGAAGCATAGAATACTATGAACAATACAATATGTATAAACCAAACACCTTTGGAACATAGTGGTATGAAGTGCTTACAAACCAAGATAAGCAAAATAATAAATAAAACTGCAACCGATTTGTATGCCCAAAGTTACAGACTTGGGCAAGGCCAAGTCAGCTAACTGGCAGAGCAGCACAACCCCATGACTGACTGGGTAGTAAGAACTGGACCCAGTGAAAAATTATTTAAGATAGAATCTAACAAATAATTTGTGAATTTTAAGAATATAAAGGCTCTGACTTTAGTAGCCTTATTGGAGTTGCATTAGGTATACACCCAGACAAAACCAAACAGATTGTTACTGGAATATCCCCAGAAGGGGTTAAACGAGATCCCTTTAGTAGCATGAGCCTGATGACACTTCAGTTCCTAGAATGGGCTCACTAAATCTGAGCCACAAGGCTAAAAGAAGATAGTCTAAAGGGTAGTCTATCTAAGATTAACCGAAAAGTTCAAAGGAGGGCCGGAGAACAGAAGTCAAACAGGCCAAAAGAGCCACTTTAACTTCTAAGTATTCTAAACTAAGAAGGGGAGTGATATAAGCTCAAAGTGGGAAACAAGAAAAAACCAAACTCCGACTGCGGTGGGAGTGTAAACAACAATGCGTTACACTTATTCTAACCAGCTAAACCTCTGTGACCTCAGAGTAGCCCAGTGAAGGACCTCCTAGAGGTACAATTGTGTGAGCAACTATTACAGAAACTGAAGTCTGAAGATGTAGTTTGAATCGACAAACGTGAGGTTGCATACTGATTCCGAATGAATCAGTGGCAGAGGTAGACTGTAAAACCTGATATAAACCCCGCTTAGGGAAGAAATCAAGATGGACAGAAGTGCTGCCCTTACGAACTGCGATGCCCGTAAAGCAGGCGTAATATTGATAACTAAACCAGGCGTAATTTTGATGGTGACCAGGCGTACAGGTGGTTTTGATAAGAATGTAGAAACCAGGCGTAAAATGAGGCGTAATATGTAATTGAGTCCGTCTGGCCAAAAACCAGGCATAAATAAAACCAGGCGTAATTAAACCAGGCGTAAATAATAAAAGAATTTATTTATTTATTCAGGGCAACACCTAGTTAGTGAACAAACCTACCATGTGGCCCTCTAAGCCAAACTGAGAGATCCTTAGACATGCATTTAGGGCAGCTCTACGAAACCCCTAGACCACGGCAGAATGTCCCCTTGAATGTGGCTGTGTATGGGCACGCACCCCCCCCCCCCCCCCCCCTTGTTCTGACCAAGGCAGAATGTCACCTTGAATGTGGTTGTGCACACGCATTCACCCGCAAATCTGTGTTCTAGTAAAAGATCTAGCCGAAAAGAAACTGTGTTTCCATACGAATGTGGCATATAGAACCAATAAATAAATAGATGCCAGATGTATCTCAAACTGCCTGAAGGAAAGACTTCAAAAAGAGAAGTCCGGCTCTTATGGCATAATTAATGTACGGATTAGAAGCCGGGTCTAACAATAGTATAGCCTACCATAATGTTAGGAACTTACTCATACTGATAGACCTACTCTCTAAACTGATAGAAAACAAGGAGAATGTATCCTGGTTCTAGCAATATTAAACAGGAGGGGGTATGAAAAACAAATACGCCAACTATCATCAGTACCCCTAGGGCTAATGGAGAACGAACCCTGGCACTACAGCCCATTAACTGTATGACTGTATGGAGAAGTGGGAGGGGTAAGGAATCTAGAAACTGGACAATGATCTTAGCTGCAAGAAAAGGAGTGTTATGTCCTGCAACCGCATCTAATAAGCTACACAAGGAACGCAACCCCAGAGGTAAGAGATGAATGACGAAGAACTCCATCAGACAAGGCTTAGTCAGAGGAACCGCGAACAAACCCACTTAGGGTTGAGGATAGCGGCTTTGAAGCCGATTACTCCGAACTTACTGAAACTGCCTAACAGGTGTAAACCGGGGGCGGAGAGCAGCCCGTGCTTGGCTGCCCGCTCATTAGTACCGTCGCCTTCGCTTTGCAGCTCCGGCTCTGGAGGTACCCCGTGGAGATTTAAGCGGTACAGAAGGAGACCTTAATCAACCCTAGGGTAATCCCAAAACCCCACAGGTGTATCAGTGAGAAAACACGCATAATACACTCGTGCTAAGGCTCTGGTGAAAATAAGTTTTTCTAAAAGAAAATCCTTATATTCACGACAAACCAAAAATGATTCTATTAATAACTTATTATGTACTCTAACCTTGATACTTAAGCAGCAAAACATAATGCGCTAAAACAGAGACGACAAAAGGTCAACAGCGGCATTATGTCTGTCGATATTTCACAAGTGAAACACAAACAATGAAATATAAGGTATATCATAATATCCACAAAAAAAAAAAAAAACAAAAAAAAAACAACAAGATGCCAGTTGTCTTTGTGGCTGGTATGGGACACGTAAAACCGGACTCCTCCCTTACAGGGCGAAAGCTCTATCAACTGAGCTAACCGGGACACCATCATAAAACAGAGGTGAGTGGCAGTGATATCAAGTAAGAGACTAACCACTCAGCCACGGAAGTCCCCCATATCAACTTACCAGCAAAAGGAAGACTCAGCCAGCAACTGCATGTGCAAATGAATAAAACAGCATCTGCCACTGTAATTAATTTATATAACTTACCTCAAAAAAGGTGGTGATATACATGTACATAGATATCATTAACTTTTCAAATTAGAGGCACACAGAGCAAAGTAGCCGGGTATTAGATAGATACTAGTATACAATATTAGTAAAAGTATTCATATTAGCCTGGTAGAAAGGTTTAAGTAGCAGGGCGAATTAACCGCCTACCTCTTAATGACACCCCTTGATATAAATACTACCGGCGCTAAATAAAATAAATGCTCATATACCTGCAAGTCTGATGAGCATAATCCATAGACTGGCAATAATCATCTTAGTCCTGCCACAAACAGTACTCAACAAGGCGATAGGACAAGTTGAATTAGGTGTCCTGATAAGGAAAACCATATACAGAAAGAAATAAACTGATTTACTTCTTAAGACTGTGGCTACAATCAACGCTGAAACCTATGCACGTTATGGCGAAGGCCATGAATTCTTACCCTAATCATTAGAGTATGACGGAGAAGCCGTAGTCACTTACATCATCCTTGATATTCTTGTGACGGAACTCGACAGCAGGTATCGACTTCTATCGAGGTTACCTGCAAAACAAGTTCTGTAGTTAAGTCCGTAAGGACAGAAAAGAACAAAGTAATTCACTAAGAATCTTTATTTTAAGACAAGTATCAGATTCCTGTAGTGGTTATAAAGCAAACCATGAGAGGAAATACTTTAAATTGAATACTCTTAACGCTTTTTGTAAACGCCGAGATATTCAAAGATATAAAAGCATTAAATAAGTTTCTAAAATCGAGAACATAGGTAGACAATGCTTAAGAAGTGTTTACAAATGTTGCAACAACTTGGAAAAAGGGTAATTCTGTTCGACAAAAGAATGAATTCTATTTGAGAATAGAATACCACCAGGCCAGCTATTAATCAGAATCAGAGATAAGACTTCGATAATTTACCTTCTCTGATGTAGATGGCCTGTATAGAGCGCCCTGTCAGTAGGAAGATATGACTTCCCTATGAATTAAAAAGGCCTTGAATCCCAGTAGGGAGCACCGTCTAGGAAAGTATGATTTCCTAAAGAGGTCTCAGTCCTATTGATGGTAAGTGTTTCTGACACCACACTGAAAAGGAAGAACAAGGAAAGTGTCTCTGACACATTTTACTAGTATGTTAAAAGTATGTGTCAGAAGTGGGATCTGAAACCACGTGTAAGGTCGTGGACCAGAACACTCGTTTATGAAGGTATAACCTTGAGTCTGGCGCATTAGACCATTCGGCCCTCCTGACAGGTAATCCATATGTTTATCTTTATTTCTTAATTGCTATCATATGATTTGATTACCTGTTAGTTCAATGTCATGTTCACATTGTTATGAATATTACAATAAAATATTCTATTCTATTCTATTTAATCTGTGATTATACAACACGTAAGAAATTATAATAACAGATAAGTGTGACCCATGACAGAAACTTCCCTTACATGTGAGTACCAACACATAAACCTAAGTCCTCTTCCCATACCATAGAAAGAAGTCTTATTTAGCTTCCCTCCAGACAACTAGTCTGGATTTTATACTAGCAGAGACCTTCAGAAGAGACTATATCCTTCGTTAGGTGGCCCTAACCATAACAACGGTATTGAATACAGTAAGAATACCGTAAGAATACCCTTTCGGCCCTAGGCCGTGCTTAAAAGCATAAATTTCAGCTGAGGAAGTATTACCTGAGCTGTCTCTAGACAGGTGACGGTTGCTCCTAGACCGCCCTCTGTGTGTTGACTCTCTGAAAGGTGACCTGGAGGAGTGAATGGAATCTGTTCTGAGGACCTTCAGATTACCCATGAGGCAGAGAGTTTGTAGTCGGCGTGACCCCCGCACTACCTGGTAGCTTGAGCAGGAGTGGGTGGGGTACGGGACTTTCTTTAGTGAGCGCAAGATAGTCGACGTCGTTCATTGACTGAGCTAAGCGGGCTATTTGGTTGTCTCCAAGCGAATGCGACCACTCCAACAGTGTACCCACGAGGTAGAGAGTTATCTGAGTCACCATGGTCCCCCGGACAGGAGTGGGTGGGGTATGGGACTGCATATGGCTGGGTTGGGGGACATCACCGATAGAAGGTCAGGACTTCGTACGGGTGATGTTTCCAATCCCTGGGAGTCCGGACGGGCCGTAGTGGGCTAGGGCCCGACTCCCCATTGATGTTTCCTTCACAGGAGTGGGTGGGGAATGGGACTGCATATGGCTGGGTTGGGGGACATCACCGATAGAAGGTCAGGACTTCGTACGGGTGATGTTTC
This sequence comes from Cyrtodaria siliqua, assembly GCA_037043455.1. Lineage (NCBI taxonomy): Eukaryota > Metazoa > Mollusca > Bivalvia > Adapedonta > Hiatellidae > Cyrtodaria > Cyrtodaria siliqua. The sequence goes on from JAWPHD010005040.1 coordinate 169,461, forward strand.
CAATCCCTGGGAGTCCGGACGGGCCGTAGTGGGCTAGGGCCCGACTCCCAATTAGACTAAGGTCCCACTCCCCATTGCTGTTACTGAAATATAGAAAATAACAGCAGAAGGTGTTCTAAAAGCACCAACTGTGATTATATAACAAACAACACGAACCCAATAATATAAGAAAACTATTTACTGGAGTGTTGACACGAGTAGGAGGGGTGTCTACGTTTCGGTGTCAAATTCAAAACTTCTAATAGAAGTTAAAAGCTATTTTCGACAGAATTTACAAATGTTGGTAAACCGGAAGTAGACATATGGTTGTTTACGAATTGCGGTCTGAATTAACTGCGTAAAGAACAAAAGCCGGTGTAAAAAACACCAATTACGATCATAAACTCGTAAGAAAATAACATATGGGAAGTAAAATTAAAGTAATAAAACAATTAAAACCATTTGTTACGTGGAAAAAGACAAATATTTTGAGACCGTCGATTTATCGCGTTCTTTACCGATGACGCCACGACGGAAAGAGGAGGTAACTCTGTGTGACTCTTGCTTGTACGGGTGTATTTGGCGGCGCCCTTGGTGCCGGGAGTCCCGGGAAGGGTATTTGGGGAAGTTTTTCCGTTCGTGGATTAAGGCAAGTTGAGTATCTTGCAATTGTAATGTTGTCGTAAGCTATCTATAGACCAATATGAATGGTAGCCAATATCCATAGAACAAAAAAAAAAGTTTGAAAACATATGTTGACAATGCCATTGACGGAAAATGTGTCCTGTAAGTGAAGACCTTTTAAATGTACACCCTCCTAAGGGACTGCCCCTGGGGCAAAGTCATGGTTAACGTTTCATTTAAGTTGTGACATTAAAGGCACTATAATTCTTCAACCCTTCCAGGGATGGCATGTTATATTTATATTAGGCATGTACCACATTTTAAATGCCTTGCCCTCCTATTTAGTGTCGCTAGGCCTTTTATAGGCACACATTCAGGTACCAGAATATTTCTACTAGCTGACTCTTGTATTTGATCTTCCTGTATAATTGGTCAATCAGACAGTGGAGTTAAAATCAATGGAAAATACTTCCCTTATTATTAGGTGCGAGACACTGCTAGTCTATTTCCTTGTTACTGAAAACCAATTTCTCTCCAAGAACCTAAAACTGTCAGTCATGCCTACCGATGGTGAATTTTATCTTAACTAGGCCATGCCGCGAATAATTAGGTTTTGAAAATGTCCATCGCCAAACACTCTCCAGGGATGGTCTGGTACAATCATTGGCATAAACAACAGGCTTTCCTTCTGTAGATTAGTTTTCTGGGAGTAATTCGGTATTGATGCCATATATGGTGTTAAGTGGAATAGTTGATGCAGAGGCGTAACTGTAACAAATGGGTGATTTGTGATATTATGCGAGTTTCTGGGTGTACACGGGTAATTACGTACAAGAATCAAAGTTACCTATGTAAGGACTTTCTCCAACAAATAATGCATTTCATGCAAACCCTTATTAAGTACTTTGCTGAAGCTGCTGCATGATGTATCTCATATACAAGTGCTTTCCTGTTGCAGTTACAATATGGGCATCCATTTTTTGTTGATGACGGTGTTTGTTGCAAAGTTATAACTTGTAATGGTACAGGGCCCTCGAATCACGTTTTTTGGGGCCCCATTTCCCCTGCCGTGGAGTTTACTTTTTCCCCCCAAATTTTATGAAAATCATGCCGTCAAATAAAAGGACCGAAATATACTGGGAAAAGTACCGGAATATAGTGCTGCCCCGCAACTGCCCGGATGTAATACGGTGTCGAAATAAACATGTCGCACAATGCCAGATCGTTAGAATATTAACAACCTTATAGTATAGTGTTGAGATCCTACTGCAAATGGTCGGTTATTTACCTACATAAGGAATATGAAAGTAATTTTTAATAGATTTTAATACAACATTTCTTATAGAAATGGATATATAATTGATACAAATTTTGTTTCCTTTTAAATTGCTGCAAAATTCCCCCCCTCTAACGGACCCGGCCCCATTCCCCCAATACAGAAAGAGTGCCCTGTGGTATGTAGCTTTTAGATGGCAGCCCATCAATTTTGAGCCATTTAAGCCAGTAAAGTAACATATTAAATGCATTAGAATTGACACATTCTGGGCTTATAAAAATCATATTAATGATCATACAGGAAGCATATTCATCCTACTGTAGATTCTGTTGGATATACTCACACACAGTCTGCAGGATGAAATGATATGTTTAACATGGGTTAACACATCATAATTTATTATGATAGGACATATTGGGACAGGTACTCAAAGGGAGATGATGTGATGAATTTTTCTCACCAGACATACCTCTGCCGAGGGGGTGGTGGGGAGTGGGGGAACAAACCCACGTGGGGCTGAGGTCTGTAGCTACAAAGCCTGAAGGTTTATCTATGAGCTACCAAGGCCACTCATTCTTTACACTATTGTCTGGCATTTAGGGCAGATGCCTCTGTGGTCGAGGAGTTAACAATGTTGTGTTGTAAACCTTCTCGCCTCTCAGTGCTGTCGAACGTGTAAGTTAGAAAGTGTTGATTCTTAAGGATGGCGGCAGTTATACAGTACTGGTTGTACCCAGGAATGACACCATAAAAAATCAACCGTCATAGTTACAAATGTGCTGAAAAATTACGTTAAGCACCAAACAAACAAACAAATGTATTGTATGTTTTTTATATGTCAAACTGACTAGATCTAGATGCTATAACTTAAATGCTTGATACATACTTCACGATTCACTCACGGACATGTGCCCCTTTAAGGAAGAACAGTCTATTTAATATTGTTTTAAAACAGCCAGTTTATACATGTGTTTATAAATAAAC